>JBBPOR010000369.1:0-24700 GCA_038091555.1 Leccinum sublutescens | reverse complement strand
CGGATCCGTGCTGGGCTCCGCTATGCCGCAGGCGGGAAGCACAAGTATTGGCTGCCCGAGGTGCGAGGTCTGACTACGACACGGAGGCGAGTGCCCCATTGTTTGCCACGAATACCGAGGATGTGGTGCATGATGCACCGGACTTGGTGCAGGCTCGGCGTGGTGGAGGTGGTTGGGGAGGTGGTAACGACGGCGACGGGGATGACGGGGATGAGTACGCGTTGACGTTTAGTGACGCGTTGGCGGGTCCGGAGGGCGTGGACGAGGCTTCGTACGAGGACGCGAGAAGGTATGTCTTTGGGGACTACTCGTACCCGGTGGTGGACGTGAGTTCGGAGGAAGCAAGATGGGCGATGTGGGAGGATGACGAGAGGGCTGTACGGGAGATCGCGTCGGGCGTGTATGACAGGAGGGCTGAGGTGGGAACGGTTTCGGGGTACGGCGCTACGCAGAACGGAGAGAGGCGGCCGAAAAAATATGACGATGGGGACGACGGCGAAACAAGTAGGAACATGGGCGTCAGTGCGGTGTCGCGCAAGCCACGAACGCCATCTCCTCCACGGTCACGCGGAATTCCTGGTAGCCGGCCGTCTTCCCGGCAGAGCCATGTTCCCCGTTCGCATTCACCCACACCCACAAGGGAAACAGACTTATTGAGCCTCCGGAGATCCGAGGGTCATGAACGTCTTCGTTCTCATCAGAGGATCGGGTACTAGGAATACATCAGGTGTAATAGGGCTCTTACAGACAGCTCGTTTTGAGGGACTCGAGCAGGGCAAGTAATTCATCCACGTGACCTGAGCTATCTGTGAATGTCCGTCGGCGTGAAACGACAAGCAGAACCGTGGGAATTACAATATGCCCGCTTCCACGTCCATATCCACAAGGATATTCGCCCGCGTCTGCAGAAAACCCAACACGAGCTCATCGTTCAGTACGATGCTGCACACGCAGTCCTCGCTGCCCTGCTCGACGTGTTGCCTGACGATCTGCTTCCCTGGCTCATCATCGAATATGTACTGCCTGATCACGACGTCGTTTGGCTGCCAGTGTCAGAATGGCTTTCCGACTCATCGGTAAGCCCTCCTACATGTCCCACATACCTACTACATAACTTATACTGATCCCCTACAGCATCTATTTTCCGCCTCTTGCGGGTATGTAGTTATCTACTTTCAAAAATGTCTTTCTCGCCCCCTCATTTAAATGACGCCTATTCGGTCGCTTCCCCTTCCTGCCGCGTCACAAGTTCACCCGCCCAACCTCCTTGAAAGAGATCCGTGACACATCGATATGGCGACTGCAGGTTCTTCGCCCCATCCTCCTTCTCCTTCTCCGCGTCCCAACCCCCTCCGCCGATCTCTGATGGGCCTTTGGCCGCCCACTGGTTTCTCTCACACTCACATCCCTCCAATCCCTCACATGCTCCGTCAAAGACGCACTACTCCAACAGGTAGAGCGTCCGCGCCTTCATCTCAGATTCCTCCGAGATCACTGCGCCCAATCATTCACCAGTCCTTTTCCGCTCCAATACCTCGTCTTTGTCGATCTTGCCGACGTCTCCATCAGAAGATCGTGGGTCCAAATCCCTATCTTGTATTCAATATCGCGCGTCCATTCAATTCCAAAATAATTCGTTAGAGGATCGCGATCTCCTTTCATGGGTTCTAAGCGAACTTATACCACGATATCCTGGAATGCTTGCAGCGGGTAAGTGGTCACCAAAGGTCCTGTATATTTCGGGGGTGCACACAGAGTGATCTCGAATTCATCTTCAGCTTTTGCGCTCAATTCTTCCTGGGTACATCCGAACACTTGGTCGGTGGTCTCTCGGCACGAAGTCTTCAACAAGCACGCGCGATGTGCTGCAACCGCACGTCGGCACTTTGAGGCTGGGGGCGAACGGATACGATACACGTTACCTGCACTCATCACTTCGAGAATCAAGTTCTGTCGGCGGTACAAATCTCGTGAACATTTGGTGAGATCTCCTTTTCCTTATGGTCTTTTTTGCATTTTCTTTTTAACCTCAACAACGAACAGGAAGACGACTGGCAATCGAAAGTGACCACTATCCTCAAGTTCGTGCACGAATCCTCGCGATGCCTCTCCCTCCCTCTCCCTCCGTCTCTTCCTCCTCGCCTCCCAAATCGCCTCCAAATGTGGTCCACCGATCGCTGCAGGAAAGAAGAGTTTTCGATCATCATCATCGGCCTCGATGGAGCTGGAAAGACGGTAATACGACTGCACACCACCTCCCTTGCGTCAGGCTGACGAAAGTCGTAGACATTGCTGGAGAAGATCAAGACGTTTTATAACGACACGCCGGGCCTCGAGCCTTCGAAGATAGGTCCGACTGTCGGTCAGAATAGTACGTCCGCCCTGGGCTCCCAGCTATGGCACATCTTCATACCGTCTCGTCAGTGGGCAAAGTCTCGCTTCCCTCAACAATCCTCAACTTCTTCGATCTTGGGGGACAAAGAGGCATTAGATCAATATGGCATAGATACTACGACGACTGCCATGCTGTCGTGTATGTGATCGACGCTCAGGACAGGGAGAGGCTCGGGGAAGGGTGGGAGGTTTTCGGTGCGTCCATTCCCTGCCAGACGCTATCCGTTTGTTGACCGTCATCAACAGACTCTGTACTCTCTTCTCCCCGAATTCTCAACGTCCCGCTCCTCCTTCTCGCCAACAAACAGGACACCCCCACGAGCCTGTCCGCGACCGAAATTCGACAGGACTATGAGGTGTGGGACCACCACCGACGGGACAGCGCGCGGAGGCGGTATGCGGAAGAAGAGGGCGAGGAAGAGGAGAGAAAGAAAAGGCGTCTTGCAAGCCTGGAGGTGTTGGGCGTGTCGGCATTGGAAGGGTGTGTCTCTTTCGCTGCTTTTTTTTTTGTTCTGGTTGAATGTATGCGGGTTCGAAGACCTCGCGTACGACCTGTACGTTCAAGCGTTTTCGGTGTACGAAGATACGGTTTCGGAGAGCCGAGCGCAACTGGCAGCGATCACGTTGATCATCGGGACGTTGCAGGGCGCGAAGGTGTTCGAGGTGGATGGTAATGACACGTTGATCACCAAGGTTGCGTTGCATCGCGTCAAGCTGTTGAAGAAACCGCATCAGGCGACGGCGGTGCATGCTGCGAGTCATTTGTAGTGGCAGGAGGTGGAGGTGGAGGTGGAAGGAAAGGGGGAGCGAGGGGATGGGGGAGCGAAGGAAGGGGCCAAGGGAAAGGTGGATGGGGAGGTGTCAAGGCGGTGAGTTTCGGTCCGTTCCGTCGATCGTGACTGACGGGTAATCGGCAGTACCCACACCAGGACAGCAAACGGGTGCTGGAATGTTGTTGCGGATCGCGCATTCGGCGACGGAGGAGATCGTCACTGTTCAGACGCTCGATCAGCATTTGTATTACTTTGATCGCGGGGCACCTGCTGTGCGTCTACTTCTCTCTTTCGTTGTGTTTCCTGGACTGACGAGTTTTCGATACGTCTATACTTCCCGCGCGCGAACAGATTGCCCCAAAATTCATCGTGTCGTTCGTAGAGCTCATCACGTCCTCTATCGACACCGACACCTCTCCCTCGTCTTCAGCTTCGTACCTGCACCCGTCGCAACGAATCGAAGGGGTCGCGTCTCCTGACATGATCGAACGACATTTCCGGAACACGCTCATTTATATTCATTCGAAGTAGACGTCGGAGAATCCGGGGCGGTATGACGAACGATGGAGCTCATTTACGTATCTCCAATGTCGTTACAACCATCTAGGAGCGATAGAGGACATCGAGGAAGCAGGTATCTATTCCAGAGAAGCACTGGAGCTTTGCCCAGAAGGGCACCCAAATCGTTCAACGTCGTTGAGAACTGTCGGACTCTATCTCTCCTCTCGTTACAAGCGGCTTGGAGATATGGACCTCAACGAGGCCATCATCCTTGCGAGAAGAGACCTCGACCTTTGCCCGTCAGGGTACCCGGGTCGATCAACGTCGTCGAACAATGACGGTCTCTGATCGTTACGACCGGCTAGACAGAGAACCTCAGCCAGCTCCACACCTGCGCTAACCGGAGACTCTGACGACAGACCGCAGCTTCCACCTGGACTCGACATTCTATGGCTCCCCGACTCACCCCCCAACCCGTCCGTGTTGCCCCCACCAGAGCTCTTTGAAGACGCTCTAACCAACCTACATATCGCCCTCCATCCACAGACACAGCACCGCGCCGCGTATTCTTCTCCTGCAGGTCCACCCGTTGAACCAACGCTTGCCCTTTATTGCCCCGTAGAGGGCGGCGAGTACGTTCTCGACGAGACCGTTCGGGAGCTGGCCCGTAGAACCGGTGCAGAGGTTCTCGTCATCGATTCTGTCCATCTCGCTGCAGGAGAATGGGGTCATTTTGGAAAAGGTGCAGTCCCCATCCCCATCCATTCCCCCAATGCGCTCATATCTTCCTCACACAGCGGCCAATGCTATCCAGCTTCCCAGAAACCCTCTCCATTACCATCCTGCTCCTCCTCCCTTTCCGTCTCGCCGCGCTGCATCCGTCTCCGAAGAAGAGCAAGAATCTGAACCTGCTTTCTCTCCAGCCGGTATTTCTCAGATGACTCTCCACGTCCTAGCTCCGGTCGCCGCGTCTCGTGGACGACCCTCCTCAGTCTTTGCATCCTCTCGTTCGTCCACCCCCCCAAGTCGAATCAGGGCCTTTTTCGACGAACTCGTCAACATTCCCTCCCCTTCATCTTCCGACCCATCGCAACCTCAACGCATCCGCCCACGCATCGTCTATATCCGCGACTTCCCCACCCTTGCTCCCACAGCACCTACCTGGTATCCCCACCTCCTCAGTGCTGTACGCGCGCGCAGGACTGGACCCATCGCGCGTCCGTCGTCGCCTGTCGCCTGTCCAATGACTATTGTGTGTGGCGTGACCCCACCACTTGTTGGTCCGTCTTCGTTCCCTCTGCCACAATGGCCTCCTGCCTTTTCGATGCCCGTTGGAGCACAACCGCCACCAGTTAATAACCGCCAGAGGCACACTGCTCGTGCTCCTGGCGTTTCTTCCTCAAGCGCAACTCCCAACGTCAGCGCCCCGTATCTACAACCTCCTTCCGAGTGGGGTGAGGATGATCATGCCACGCGGTCCCGCGAAAGACGTCTTCGAGAGCGCATGCGGCGATGGGAAAGGCACGGGGATGCCGCACTCCTTGAAGAAATCCCGAGACTCTTTGCTTCCTCTCCCCCAGGTTTTTTCCCGTTCAACAGCGGCGGAGCCAACGGGCCGTCTCAAGCGATTGCACCAGCAGCTCCTCCGTACGCTTCAGCCGACGTTGATGCCCCGCGCCCACCAATACTTTTATTGGGAGGGGGCGCATCTCCCTTCCTAGATATGCTCGGAAGTGGAACCGGAGACTCGGAGGATGGTAATTTGGGAGGCGCTTCTTCTGGAAGGTTCTTCCGGGCTTCTGTCGTACTGCCCAGTTCACGGGATCATGGCGCAGAAAGGAACTGTAGAATGACCCGACGAATGGAGGTAAACGAATTGGCCATGCGATTAGGTGTTGGAGGAATCGGAGGTGTGCTCGATGCGGGTACGAAGGGTGTAGGCGATGACACGGCTCCGGCGGAGAATCAAGCCGACTCAGAAGTCGTCCAGGCCGAGAAGGAATCAGAGTCGAATTACCGGGAGCTCGAAGCCGACCCGGAGATTGTTGGATCTTCTGCAGACGCTGACCCCCAGCCTGACACTTCGTTAAGCTATCCCGAGGAACACGAATTGTGGGAAGACTGGAGCACGCGTGTCGAGTCTTGGTCTTCAATACGTCAAATTGCAGATCGAGCGGTTGGAAGTGTTATGTCCTCCTCCATCATCTCACCTGCGGTCCCTTCTTCTGCAACATCCAAAACGCCTGGTACATCCCTTGAACCGACTCCTGTCCCTTGGTCCGCGATACATAATGCCTGGGCAGCACAACGCTCGTCGCGTGACCTTCGTCGCGCCTGGTCAAGAGACGCACGGGCCCGTGTTCCTCGCGAAAGCCAACAAGACGATGCCACAGAAGATGAATTAGATGCGTTTGAACTAGAGGAAGGCGAAGAAAACAGGCTAATAGACGAGGTGGTAGAAAAAGTCAAACAAGACGAAGATCTCGACCCTCATGAAAAGCGGCTGTTGGGTTGTATCGTCGATGCGGGTAGGTGAATCGAATGACGGACGTTGTGCATGAACACTGATGCGACTTGGATAGGTACGCTCTCAACGACATTTGCACAGGTCCATCTTCCTCCGCATACGATCGACTCTGTGAGGACTATAGTTTCGCTCCCGCTACTTCATCCTGTAGCCTTCCAAATGGGTATTTTGAAAGAGCACGCCATGAATGGATGTCTTCTATTTGGGCCTCCTGGAACTGGCAAGACCCTCGTAGTGCGGGCTCTCGCGAAGGAGGCCGGCTGCAGGATGTTGATGGTCTCACCATCCGACGTTATGGACATGGTATGTCTTCTTTCAGAACTCTGCTTGGTTTGTTCATAATCATCCCTGACTATTTTCTCAGTACGTCGGCGAAGGGGAGAAACTCGTGAAGGCCGTCTTCGGCCTCGCACGTCGCTTGTCTCCGTGCGTCGTGTTCCTGGACGAAATTGATGCGCTCTTTGGAGCCCGGTCATCCGCTCGCGACTCGGGTGGTGCCATGGCACATCGCGGTGTCATCACCGAGTTTATGCAGGAGATGGACGGGCTGAAGAGTTATGATGGACTTCAATGAGTCCATCGTCCTCGGGAAACGAGCCCTCAACCTTCGCCCGCCAGGGCACCCGGGTCGATCAACGTCGCTGGAAAACGTTGCAGGCTGTCTCTCCAATCGTTACGACCGGCTTGAAGATATGACGGACCTCAATGAAGCCATCATCCTCGCGAGACAAGCCCTCGACCTTCGCCCGTCAGAACACCCGGATTGATCAACGTCGTTGAACAATGTCGCAGCCTATCTCTCCGATCGTTACAAGCAGCTTGGAGATATGACAGACCTCAATGAGACCATCAACCTCTGCAGTCAAGCCCTTGATCTTCTCCCGGCAGGGTACCCGCATCGATCAACGTCGTTGAGCAGTGTTGGACTCTATCTCTCCAATCGTTTCAAGCAGCTTGGAGACATGACAGACCTCAACGAGGCCATCATCCTTGGCAGACAAGACCTCGACCTTTCCTCGTCAGGGCACCTGGGTCGATCAACGTCGTTGAACAATGTTGCACTCTATCTCTCTGGTCGTTACCAGCGGCTTGGAGATATGACGGACCTCAATGAGGCCATCATCCTCGTGAGACAAGCCCTCGACCCATTAGATCATCCTGACCAATCATGGTCATTGCATCGATTTGCACGTTGTCTCCGTGCTCGGTTCGAGTTAAAGGACAGAGACGATCTATTCAGTCTCTACACCGAATTGTCAAATCTCACCGAAGGATCTCTCTGCAGCCAAGCAATGGATCACGGAAGCTGAGAATATCCGCCATCCTACTGTCCTTGTGGCATACGAACATTTCTTCGACTACTCGTTCAGCATCTCGCCACCTTTGCCATCCCTACCCAATCATCTGCAGACTTTCAAGGACCTTGCTTCATCCCTAGCGATCGATGCAATTTCCGCCTGTCTCCACGATCACAATGCAACAAAAAGCGGTCGCGCTACTCGAGCAAGGTCGTGGTGGATTTTGGAACCACATTGTTCATCTCCGTTCCCCTCTTCAAGACGTCATCGCCTCGGGACAGGAAGGAGAGGCCCTTGCAGTTTTCTCGACTGTCATCAGAAATACACAACTCAATTCATTCACAACGTCCAAATCAGTACAACGGGCTGTTCAGTCTTAATGTTGATCTGCAAACCGCAATCACCAAAATCCGCAAATTACCCGATTTCTTCTTCCTTCTTCCTTCTCCGAACTCCAGCATGCTGCCAGTGGTGGGCCTGTGGTTATCGTGAATGCTAGCAAGTATACGTACGATACACTCATTGTCCTTTTCGACATCCCGTTCACATCCCATTACAAGTCATCAAATCCCGTGTTCAGGACCTGTCATCGGACCTCCAATCCTTGACTTTGTATGCAAAGTCATGGACATGGGCAGAGATCTCGCATGCTTCCTGAGAATTCTTTGGGATGAGGTCGTTTCCCCGATCGCCGATTTTCTCCAGACGACAGTTTCACCCGGCTCACGTATCTGGTGGTGTCCCACTGCCGAGTTCTGCCCTTCTGCCGTTGCACGCCGCTGGTCCCTATCGGAATGGCCAAAGGAATATTTCCCATTTGTACATTTCGTCTTACACGCCCACTCTCTCTGCCCTCATCCGTGCGCGAAGGAATCATCCATCGGAGCTGACTTTGACAGACGAGAAACATTTCCTTTCTGTTGGTCAGGCGACCGCCAAAGGCGAAAGCGAGCGCTTCTTCGTCTGCAGCGATCTATCCATCATCACTGAGCGTATCCAGGGTCTCGCCACATTCACGCGGCTTGAAGGTTCGGGACCGTGTATGTTTAAAGTCTCGGAGGAGCTGAGGAGAAGCGAGTGGGTACACGTTGCCTGTCACGGTATCCCAAACACGGAGCAACCCTTTGACTCTGCATTTGGGCTCCACGACGGCCGGTTTACCGTGGAACGGATCACGGGATGCAAGCTAGAGAATCCGGAGTTTGCCTACCTGTCTGCTTGTCATAGTGGGAAACGAGAAGAGTCCGGACGGGTGGCTATGCATTTGCAGGGTTCCGGTCTGTGATTGGGACGATGGGGGCAGTAGACGACGCACATACTAACAAGATCACGCACAAGAATATGTTGGATGTATGTGGTCGGCTGTATCACACTCGAGCGGCATTGGCGCTGCAGAGGACGATGAACTCATTGGCTGGTCTGACTCGCGAATACGTCACATTGGTGGCCCAAACAGACCGACGTCAACCGGAGATGCGGCCTTTAGAACCGTCATCTCGACCGAGTCGATGCTCAAGGATCCGGACCTTCGTCCGCTCGTTGAGAACGCATCCATGGTTGGCTGGATGGGCCCCAAAAGACATATCATGACCTACTACTGTATCGTAAGTCATTGCAATCTCTCGTTATCGTATTTTCCACATTATCCCCCAGCCCCACCTTTTGTCCGTCTGAAAATAGACACTGACGGCTGCAGAATTTCTTTAGCGCGCTAAGAAAGAGTACAATCTCGTCGTCGTGTTCCGACGACGAGTCGCGGTGGAATCATGGACAGCCGAAGGAAGCGCTGATAAGATGAGGGCCAACTTTGCGGGCTGGGAACCACGGTGCGTGTGATCTGCTGCAGTCTTTTCGGTCGCGTGCTCTTATCACCATATAGTTCCCGTCACGCAAGATCCAGAAATTCCTTGCACTCGTCCCGTCGACTCTCAACTAGAACCTCATGGACCGAGCTCCAACTGAGCACGTGGGTGCTTGGTGATTCGTGCCATCCAATGCTGCTGCGAATGTGCGGTCTTGTCTTGGGGAAGTGTTGGTCTGATTGTCGCCTTCTTTGTTTTGTGCGCGTACACAGCCATACCGAGTACAAGGATCTTCCATCGCCGTGAGCACTCGCCTTCCGCATTCGTTCCGTTCTGTCGCTCACTAACCCCTAATTAACCTTTTGCATCTGTTCGTGGGTTCGCATTCCCGGTCATTTCGTGTGAAACGTACCCTCGTTTCATGTATCCCTCCCCGAACAACGGATTTTCGAACCCGTAATTCTTCCCCGCGCTTTAGGTCGAAGACGCAGCCGTCCTTGGCAACATCTGTCGCCCGACCCGCCAATCGGGTCGCTAGTCAAGTCACCCCGTTACGCCAGCGCCACGGACATGCAGGCTGCGTCCCGGTTAAACCAACACGTCTGACATCTGCCGGACGGACCCGAGCAAGAAGAGCGGGGTCGGTAAATGAGGGCGGCGATGGGTATATCGCTGAACAGGGAGAACAAGGAGGTGATGAAGGTCGTGAGGAGCACGGCTACGGTCGAGGAGGCGAACTCGGGTTCGGGTTCGGGTTCGGGTTTGGACGTCGACACGAAACAGGATTTGCAAGCTGCAATAGTATACGAGTTCCATCGTGGTGAGTTACTCGTCAAGGCGACCACACATCCATCACTTACGACGTCTGCGGGATCGTCTTATCAGCGTTTGTAATTCCTCGATGATGGTGAGGCCTCGCGGCAGTCCTTCTCGATATTCACTTTAAACTTGGCTGTGTTCGACTTGGTCGTAATGTGCCTTTCTTTCCAACAATATCTGGATGCTATATGTGGTCAACTCTCCACCGCTCGTTCCCTTGCCGTCTGAGGACCTACTCTCGCGTAGTCCTCGTCGCACCCAAAGGGTGGTGACATGCCCTCCGTATACATGATGCAGGCATGGTTCTCTACCAGCGCACACGCAGCCACGCATCGCTTCCTAATTTGCTAAGATGGCCGTCTTAGTCAACGCCAGGAAATTTCATCTCATCGAAAAGGAGGTGAACGAGTGTTACCCCCAGCACTACCACAAGATGGACAAGGTACGTCGAAAACGACCACACATCGACGCCCTGCGTGCTCACCCACTCCCCCCCTCCCCTCTCAGGACGGACGATCAGTGTACATCGAATGTCTCGGCAAGATCGACGTCGACGCGCTCGAAAAGATCACGACCCCAGACCCCCTCCTTCGCCGCTTCGTCCTCGGCTACGAAAAATTCTTCAGCCACGCACTTCTCGCGATACGAGACGAGGCGGTAGAGAAGATTAGCACTTGGCCAGCGTGAACCTTTTTCAAACTCTTCCCTCTCATTCCTGCTGATACTATATTCTAGCGACTCTTGCTATTCGGACACGCACCTAAGACGTATGTAGTACTGTATTTCTAATTACTTGTTTTATTTACCGCTTGTTCAGAGAGCCAAACATAACAAAACATCATCATCATATCTAAATCCGGCTTCAAGTTACGTTTGATTCCTGGAAGTCACTCTCAGGGAGTCCAACGGAAGTAGGCCGCGACACAGTTGCTGAGCTTAAAGAGCTCAGAAACATTCAGCTCAAGGATGTTTGTATTCTGTTACCGCTCTCTTGATTTCCACTCATGTGCTCTTCCGCAGTTGAACCCAACTGTCAATCCTTTCCAGCGCTCTTTCGTCAGTGAAATCAGGAGATTCGAGGACATGGCTCGTGGTGTCCTTCTTTTTTGCTTCCCAGACAGAGCAGGAACCGGACGTGATACCGGTTCGTCCTCTTTATGACTCAACACCTCTTGTCACGGAGTGCGGCTCACAATATCGACGAGCTTGACGTCACCTTGGCAGAAAACGAGACCAGACTTTTGCAGATGAACGAGAGCTGCAAACTACTGTGCGAACGTACAAAGGAACTCGTTCAGGAACGTTATGTCTTGAGAGAGGAAGCGGGTTTCTTTGACAAGGTAACTCGTCTGGATGATATTTATCTACTTGATGCCGAACATCCTTTGATGATTGTTCCGCTCCTCCCCAGCATGACACTAGTATTTGTCAGCAGTACAGCTCCAATTTGGAGTATGCGCATGGTGATACTTTGTATCCCATCGACGTTAAAGTTGACAAGCGCTCCGCGAGGTTACCGCTCGCCTAGAAGACCACACTCAGTGACGAGAGCTTTCGCAAGCTCGAAACCGCTGTCATCTCGCTCCCTTACCTGTCCCGCTCGTACCGACCATCGCGCAAGCGATGGTCCCACCCAGAACCTCGGAGAGGGGTGTCAGACGGACGAGCAAGCGGGAACGACCGTCCGAGCGTCCCTCTTTGTGTACAGACATAGGTCTGTGGCCACCGATGCATTTATGGTTCGGTTCGCTCACCTATCGTCCTCCTTTCCACTAACTCCGGGACCGACCTGACAGACCTCATCGACACGTCTACCACTTGCCTCCCGCTGTACCATCATTCATCCTTCGTCGTCGTTTGGATAGATGACCGACGTCACTTCTTGTGGTTGTCGTGCTCAACTCACAACGGGGTACAATATCAATTTTACCATTACAACAACAGTCAGTTGGTAAGTAATAATTAGTCGATTCCATGCTTCAGATGCTCACAGCCTCGACAACAATTAGGTCGTGTTTCATGCGTGAAGCAGATAGCGACGCCGAACTCGATGAGAGGAACTATATATGTATTAGGCGATTTCGGAAGACAACGAGTGTGGCGAAACGTGAACATTCCATCATTATTCAATGGTTTAAGTTTAACCGTTCGCGTTTAGGGACTCGGTGTTATGAACGAAAGGTTGGTCGCAAAACAAACCTATTTTCGGTGAATCGAGGAAGCAAACAACGTGATGAAAGCGATCGATTTTGCCTCGTGTCTTGAACAATATGACCTTACAGAACGCGTCCTCTTGAACGATCTGGACGATCCGACCGTCAGCGCTCAGATTCGAAGAGCGCAGATGGGAGAGGTATCTCAATGACAAGAGACCCGGAGCAAGGATGATGATCCATAAATCACGCCTTCTCTACCTTTTCTGCGATTCTTCCATGATTATCGAGAGCCAAAGTCCATATCCGAATCACGTCGCAAAAGGGTGCCACCACACCGATGAACAGCGTTGCCTCGAGCTCCTTGCTGTTCCACATCCTAGTTTGGATCATCTCGTCGATTGCATTATCTTTGCCTCTGCTGCGAAACCGAGACATCAGGCGGCCTTCGGCGATGAGTAGCCAGGGTGATCTATATGGTACACCCACCCGTATTATTCACCAGCGTTGACAATCTAATATTGGTCTTAGGTAACGAGTTCCTTGTATGCTGGGATAATCCTCCTCGCGTTCACGAGGTAAGAATAGGACGGCTCCGACTTTCGACCGTGACGACAAACGCCAAGATATTTGACCCATCGGTGATGGCATAGTAGCATCATCATCTGGGTACAATCTCCGGTCTCGCCGCCCTCGACCCCCGCCCAAGCCGACGAACCACGACTCCCATGTGGTGCCTCTTCAAGAGATATACGTCAATGAGACAAAAAAATGGAATATGTCGTCTTTTCAACCCAATCAGGCTGACGTAGCCACTCTGCGGGTACGTCCCATTCTGATGGTGCACTCCTCTGAAGACTGATATCATCTAGGCTCAAGAAATTCCTGGGATTTCTACATCAATGGGATGTAGCACGAAGAATAGTGCAGAGAAAACGGACATGGCAGAGAAAACGGACATGGCAGAGAAAACGGAGCCTGATGAAGCCATGGAGGGCCCCTCGAAAAGGATCGGCTTACGACGGGGATTGATCGAAGGACAAGGACTATCATGAAGGGACTCAAAGAAAGAAGAAGAAAGAAGTGCGAGCACCGTCCCTTCCTCCAGAGGCTCAGTGGGCCACGTTCCTGAACACCCTCGCCGCTATATCGTCTCCGGCATGATTCAGTCACAACTTATTTTGGCATGGCTGTTCCTCCTCCAAGCCGCCGCCATCAGGGAAAGGTCAGATCAGGTGGATTCGCAAACCTGACCTGATCCTTCTCGAACGTGAGGATGGTCTTCGCGATGCGGAGAAGA
The DNA here is from genome assembly GCA_038091555.1 of Leccinum sublutescens. NCBI lineage: Eukaryota > Fungi > Basidiomycota > Agaricomycetes > Boletales > Boletaceae > Leccinum > Leccinum sublutescens. The sequence continues at coordinate 11,133 of JBBPOR010000369.1, read as the reverse complement.
CAACCTGGAGCAGTATCAAGGCACTCGGCGAATTGACCTCCTCTAAGTTCTCGGAATCTTCGAATCTCAACAAGTCCCTCAGCACTAAGGTTTATATCTTACTCTGTTCCCAACCATGGCGACGTTACGCTCTCGCCATCTCGATTACCGCCAACGAACTACGGATCCATTTGTTCGACCGCTCTGGCGTCGTAGTTTCCCCTCCCATCAAGTTCCACGCCGACGTCGCGGAGACATGTCGGATCATCCAAGCCTTCGCTAGCGCTGACGATGCCACTCTCGGTTACGATCCCACCATACAGATCTCACCACAGCTTGTCGGACAACCAACCACTCCGTTTGTCGGGACCATCCAAATGGACGGTACTACCTATAACATCATTGAAGTTTTGTGGACGAGCAACGGGTTTGTAGGGCGGTGCACTAGCATCTACCACGTTCGCCCACAAGATGCCCCACCCCGGAACGACGGCGAGGAAGTCGATCAATACGACCTCGTTGTGAAGGACGCTTGGCCGGAGGAACACTTGATGGAGCGTGAGGAGATCATCCTCGGGCGTATAGCTGGTATGGAAGGTGTTCCGTCACTCATCAAAGCTTGGACAGTGCAGTACGAAGGGGTGAATGATACTACTCTGCGTCACCGACCCAGCGGGTGGGACATGAACCTATCACCGCGCTATACTACCAGGGTTCACCGATGTCTGTTAATGACTTCGATCGGTAGCCCGCTGTCATCGTTTAGATCACAAAGAGAGCTTCTCGGCGGTTTGATCACGGCACTCGAGGGTATATATTGGTCAATGTTGTCAGGGACCCAATACTAATGGTCTTTTAGTTCACGAGAGACTCGTTCATAAAAGAAGAGTCCTACACAGAGATGTCAGCCCGAATAATATCGTTTTCAAGCGTTCGAACCAACCTGGCGATCGCCCGGCAGTCATCATCGATTTTGACTACGCGATCATGTTAGATGACCGCCAAATATCCCAAAGGAACAGTAAGTTTTTAATGGCTACAGTTTTTCTGTGTACTAACGTGTTGCGGACAGGGCACATTACCCGACCGGAACGTCTATCTCGGAAACCTGATCTCGTGGGCGCCTGACAGCCAACGGACAGAAGGCAGAAACCGTCAGTCCATTATTTCTTTGCCGTTTATACTTGTCCCTGTCGCGCTCACTGCACGCTTCGGGCCTTCGCGCACGCGTTCCGGTCGCGATACCTTCCACCAGACACACTCACACACTCACATTGCTGTCGACTCTAACGATACTACGGCAACATCCGCTGTCAGAGAGCGATCTGTAGGTCTAACATAAGTAAGTAGTCTCGAATGTGTGCGCAAAGTTGGTAGGACGGTGCATCAGCCGCCGAACCGTGTTATGATGACTCATGGGTATAATTTCCTTTTCTCCCACTTTCTAAGTACTCGCATTTTTGTATTGTATCGGGTTCACTTCCAATGGTGCATTTTGCTTTGGATATCGCCCGCTCTATCGATGTTTGTCCCTAAAGTTCACCGTCCGATGGGCAAATTCAGCCCCAAATTGGGGCACGTTAAATATACACTCAACCTTCAAGTTCCAAGTCAGTGTTCGATGCCCCGCTGCCCCAGCTGTAGCAAGCTCCTTCCTTCCGACAATGCGGTCCTGCGCCACATGAATCAGCCGACCTCTCGCTGCTTTGGCTGGGTCGACAATCTTGTCCAAATTGGCGAACTTCTTGAACAAGAAGTCGAAGAAAAAAACACTCGGCGGAATAGCCCACACTCACCCCAGCTTGTGCACCGGCAGCCGGCTGGAGAACGGAATACAGATAATGACATGCTGGATGTAGATATGCCTGATGAAACACACGGTGAAATCGTTGAAGAATACCCGGGCGCTGCTGCTGTATTCGTGCAGCAGCAGAAAACATTTCTCGACCGCTTTGATCAGGATCGGTTCTCGCATGAGCGTCGTTCCAATCTGTACTATCCGTTTGCAACTCGCGCGGATTGGGAATTTGGCCTTTGGTTGACGCGGTCCAGCCTGAGCATAGCTGCTATCGATAGCATGCTTTCGTTGGAGCTGGTAGTTTTCTCAATCACTAAAATTCTACACATTTGTGACGAAATTTTATATCTCTAGGTCAAATCTCTGCCCCTTTCATTCAGGACGGCTCAGCAGTTGCGAGGCCTCGTCGAGCTCCTTCCTAGCGGGCCGGAATGGCAATGTCGTATCTTGTCGACCAAGGTACCGACCAAATCACCTGTCAGGCTGTTTTACCGCGACCCCGTTAGATGCTTGGAGGCGCTATTCAATCATCCGCTCTTCCATGACAAAATTTCGCTCGTTCCTCGCCGTGTCTATCGAACAGCTGAACAGCTTGTTCGCGTGTACAGCGAATGGATGACTGGGAATGCCGCATGGGAGATGCAGGTCAGTCTCTGTCATCACGTCTCGTAATCTCAATATCAAAAACAGTCACTAGAGCAAAATTCCAGATGGAGGAACCCTTCTGGGTGCCATACTTTCATCCGACAAAACAACTGTGTCTGCACTCGTCGGCGATCGATGCGCCCACCCACTATTACTCGGACTCGCAAATATCCACATGTCCACTCGGCTCAAGTTATCCTCGGATGCCTTTCTCCTGATCGCACTGCTTCCAATACCCAAGTTCATTCACAAATCCAGGCGTATTCGTAGTCTTCTAAGTGATCGGATCATACACGAGTCTCTGGATATTGTCCTACAGCCGTTGAAACAGGCTGCTCGTTTCGGCGTGATGATGAACGATCCACTTGGGAATCTTAGATTTTGTTTCACATCTCTCGCCTCATATATCGTTGACACGCCGGAGGGATGTATGCTTGCGGGAGTGGGAGGAAAGACTTCCCCTATCACAACCGCAATGTACAAACATTTTGGGGATCCCCATCAACACCCCCTACGCACGAAGTCTTACACGTTGAAACAACTTCGGCAGATCAAGGTTCACCCTGACGATCTTCGGAAATACCTCGTCGCGGCACAAAAATTCCGCTTAAACGGTGTCGCGTCTCCTTTCTTCCGAGACTGGCCTATGGCAGACCCTCCGATATTTCTAACCCCGGAGCCCCTTCACGAGTGGCACAAAAAACTTTGGGATCACGCGGTTCGGTGGGCCATTAACATCGTTGGGGCCGAAGAGTTAGACTTTCGGTTTTGCGTTATTCAGCCTTCCGTTGGGTTTCGACAATTCCGTGAAGGTATTTCGCATCTGAAACAAGTCACTGGAAGAACACAGCGAGACGTTCAAAGATACCTTGTTGCAGTGGTTGCCGGCGGCGCTCCTCCGGGTGCGGTGATTGCGATCCGTGCTCTACTAGACTTTTGTTACCTTGCGCAAGCTCCCGAGCTCGACGATAACGATTGCGACTCGTTGCTGTTGTCCCTGCGCACCTTTCATGATCAGAAGTCCCATATCATCAAGGCTGGCGGTCGACGAGGAAAGAAGAAAATAATCTCGAATTGGTATATACCAAAGCTCGAGTTACTTCAAAACGTTGTTCCTTCTATCCGGGACTCGGGCGCACCAATTCAGTGGTCGGCTGATACGACAGAGCATGCACATATACTGATGATTAAAAAACCGGCTCGCAGAAGTAATAACAACGATGTCGATGCTCAAACTTGCAGGTACCTCGATCGCCTCGAGAAATGCTCGAGGTTTGAGCTTGCGACATCCCTTCGAGAAGTCCAATATGACACTCATGTTGATGGTGAGGGCCACAAAGATGATGACCGTGACCGTGCTGATGCAGCAGATTCAGCTGGAGTCGGTATTGATGACGCCGGTGATGCTCGTCACTTGCCGTCTGTTGCAAGACTCGGTCAACCAAAGCGCTCTCCTACCAACTACTTTTTCAAGGCACATGAATTGTCGTCGTCGCCCTTCAACCCATCTACTTCCTTCCCCCCTCTGTCTTTAGTGTGTGGCCGCACTGCAATTAACCTTTCGAGGGATCCGAAGATCACTCGAGGATCGATTGACAAAATCGCTGCTGATTTTCAACTCCCCGATCTCCGTCCTGCGCTCGGCGATTACATTCAACGCGAAACATCCAAGGCGCCTCACTCGGTCAGAGGGCCTCGCTCATCGGCCCAGAATTGTCCTCTTCCCTTTTCAGAACTTGCGGTCTGGTATACGGTACGCCTTCAACAAACGCCTTTCCACTCCAACAGTGACCTGGATCACGCTCAAACGGTCACTGCCTCCCCTCCGTCTTCCTCCTGGAAGCACGGTCGTTTCGACGCAGTGATATTCAATGTCGATCCTGGAGAAGAGTGGCCGCGATCTGGGCTTTCTGGTGAGTTTATATTATCAACTTTCAACTGATCTCCGAGTCTCAATTTTTGCTCTCGAGTAGGTCATTCTGTGGGGGAGCTCCGACTGGTTTTCCGGCCTGTACCACCACACGGTCAGAGGCCGTGGTGGTGCAGGAAATTCCTCGTTTATGTGCGAAGATTCAATATTGTACCCCAAAGGGGTAGTAGCGAATGCGACCCAACGACATCCATGCACGTTCTTCGACGAGCGCGAAGGGCAAACTCAGAGTACCTGGGCGACATCATTCCTCTCGATCAACTTCGCTCTCCTGCCAATATAATCCCGCGATTTGGAAAGGCCGCGAACAAACGCATGTCGTCCACCAACAGCTGTGCATTGACAGAAGAATTTTGGCTCAATAAGTACTGGAATAAGGAAATGTTCTTTGCACTCCACAGTGGTTCCAAGTAGACACTTACTGTACAGTGTACCATCATAGTTGATTCTTTTCTAATGATTATGCCCGAACTTGTGGTCTATGCCTCTATGATTGTACTAATAGGCACTCTCTCTGCGGCTTACGTAGAGCGAGGCATTGCCACGCTCGTCCGTCACCGAACAACGAAAATCAAGTCTTCGGAAATCTCAAAGGTTGGCCAAATCTCGTCTGTCTCACCACATCTCCGCCGGCGGCACTGAATTCGCTCTCGAAGCTATCCACGCTGACGTCCTGGCTCACAGGAGAATGAAGAAATCGTGGACGCGCTCAAGAACGCCAATCTACTCGCCAAACTTTCATGACTTTCACCAATTACTAGAGCTCTGTACGTACAGCCGTCTACGGTTCATATTTTCATTTGCTTACCGAGATAAAGTTCAATCGGGGATGGGAAGTCATTGTTGCTCCCTTTATGAAGAGGTTGTGGGTCTCCGGCAGATGGAGAAACCTCTGCGGGTCCACGGTTCTTGAGCCCACTCTGCAAGCGGATCCCGAGGCGTCTATCTAGAAGGAGGAAGGGGCGTTGTTTCACGCCACCACCACCACCACCACCACCACCACCACCACCACGTCCATGACACCTTCCAAGACTGCAGTTCCAGCCAAAGCTAAGACAACCAATGCCCTTTCTGGTTCAAGGTTCACCTTTGGCTCGTATAACTAATGTTTTGGGCACATCGCCATTTGCACTCCCTGGTCCACCAATATCCTTATGACATTGCCAAACGACGTTCTAGCAATCTGCGATGACTCAAGGATGCGCTCGGTGTTTCCAGCGAAACGCGATCACTTACCAAAGCTTCGAGTTGTGCGTGGTTCGCACTGTTATCCCTCGGACGTATTTGCTAACCATTGCTCAGGTTTGACAAGCGAAGAGGACGAAACCGTCGAGGTTCAAGTTGAGCTCACTCTTCATCAAGCGCGGGTGCAAACAGTTCACCGATGGTATGTTTTCAGTAATGTCGCTGCACCAGCACTTTGTTTCACGTTAATCATATGTCCATTTAGTGCGGTCCGACCACTCTCTGATCATCCCATCCTTCGGACGTTACCTGCAAGGGCGTCGTTCGCGCGTGCTTGGTCGTGCGTCTACCTTTACCCGCATAGAACCACCTTTGACAATTTTGGCACGTCCACAGCTCGGAATTGCACTCGTCGCCAACATCGGCGGCCAAAGCTCCCCGATCTACTCGCCTCAGAACCTCATTTCCATCGGGTTCATGGACCCGCAACTCGACTGGGCGAGCTGGTTCGCTGTCGCCCTTCCCGTGTCGATCATCTCGATCGTACTAATCTGGCTGCTCTCGCTGGCGAGCTACCAGCTCGCGCGTGCGCCGGATGGAGACGGAGAGATCGAGATACGGGCAATCAGGCCTACAAGGGAGGATTTTAGCTGAAGCAGTGGTGGGTGAGCCTGACCACGATCCCGTTCCTGTGCGTCGAGCGCCAGATCGAGTCTAGTACGATTGGAGATATGGGGATTATTGCCATCATCCCGATCGTTGCGTTCTTTGCGACGGGAGTTTTGAAAAAGGTATCGTAATGGGGGATGTTTTACTGAGTGCTAACCACGGTTCGTTTTAGGATGACTTTGAGCCATTTGCATGGACGATCGTGTTCTTGCCTATAGGCGGCATTGCGCTCGGTGATGGAGTCAAGTCGAGCGGGTTAATGAATGCGATGGATGGTCTAGTTCATCGCGTGCTCGAAGGGCGGGCATCGTACACCGTCGTCGTCGTTCTTTCCGTTGTCGTCGTCGAACGTTTTTCCTTTCCCCCGTTCCGCTTTTCAAAGTTGTTCGTCCGAAACCGAAGTCCCGCAGGATACCGAAGCTAAAATCGATTCTCGAACCCGTCTACGTAAGTGATTCGCCTCGAACCCCTCCACCACCGATCGTTAATTGCCGCGTCACGTTCCCTGTGACATCACCCTACACTTGCGCAGCTAAATCGTCCGCCTCCAGAAATCCGCCTTCCCCCCAATTCGTGTATCACCACCTCCCCTTAGTACGCGAATGCAAAGCTCAGCTACCAGCGGTGTACCCTGAACACCATCCCGACGTCGTCGTCTCTTTTCAACAAGTCAAAATCACTGCTTGCACCCGTGATCACACCTTACCGTTTGTGAAAGAATGCGAACAGCCCATGCCATTGGTCACGGACACTGTGATCGCGCGATGCAGGCGTTGCAGAACATACATCAACCCCCCGTATGGTCAGTTCACCAATGGCGGAAACCGGTGCGTCGCTTGAAATCCCATTTTTTTTTTCGGAACTTGATCGAATTTATCTTTTTCTCATCAAGTTAGCGGTGCTGTTACAGATGTGCAAGATGTTGAATGAAGTGCCCCCTCTTTGACTGGGATGAGGCTCGGAACCAGCCCGGTGATCGGTCGGCTCGTGACGAGTTGAATCACTCGTCGAGTTCGTCGCTCCTACACAATATATGGTTCGGCCGCTACAGCCAGCGGGTGTATGTTTTCCTCATCGATGTCAGTCATGCCGCCGTTCAGTCAGGTAGTTGGGATCGTGTTGTGTGAATTATTTGTATTGACTGATGTTCTTCGTGTTCAGGTATGGTTGCCAAGGCTTGCAACACGTACCATCCTGGAGTTGAACTTGGATCACATACCAAACAAGGATGACTGCACTTCATGGTGGTGAATTATTTGCTGCACACAGTTTTTTGCCGTGATCCAAGTTTGGCTCAGATGTCGATGAACATTGGGCCCAGTGTGTCCCATGTCATTTTGATATTCTGGTCTGAGAGATTGACATGGCTATCTCATGATGATGAGTCCGAGTGTCATGGCGACAATGACTGGTCGCCTTGTTGCGCGACGTCTGACGATGACAACGAACAATGTGCTGATGTGGTACCGCAACACGTCAAAGCCAACTTGAACATGTGGCATACCATGACATGACGAGAACCATGCAGTGGCACCAACAATGCATGATGATGCCGCTGACACAATCATGGAGTGATGATCATGTGACAGCGTGTCGAACAGCATCACACTGGCAAGTACATATATATACTACTACTAGTAGTAGTACCCATACCCGTTTGATGCAGGTACACAAATACCCACCTGCACCTGTACCCATGACAGCCTGAGACTACAAATTGCATTTGAATGGCACATTCTTGGAAGGTAAACTCAATTCCTGCATCAAGTGGACAAGGCTTGCTGGCAGGTTTATCAATAGAACTTGAATGGGATCAAACTGGAGTTTGTAGCAGATTTATCACTGGCATGTGTGTGAAAAAAAAATCAAGAGGTTTGTGTAAACAATACTATGTTCTACTTGATGCTCCACTGGTCTATGGCAGTTTGGCATAGATTGATCACATACTGTATTGAACTATTGTAGTCTATTAGTTCCATGTCCACTGTAGCACTATGGAGACTACAGGAACTATGAATTGCTAGAGATACTATAAATCTATGGCAGAATCAAATCAGATGGTTTGTGTGAACAATATAGTAGTATTCTACTTGATGCTCCCATGGCCTATGGCAGTCTCGAATAGAATAATCACATACTATGTGTAGACTATCAAAGTCTATCAACTCTATGTCCACTATAGCACTATGGAGGCTATGGGAAAACTATGGGAAAACTATAAATGGCTATAAATACTATGCAAACTATGGCAAAATCCTTGTTTTGCTGATGCCGTTCTCCCGAGGAAGGAGTTTGCCACTTCGGTCGATTCGTTTGGGTTTTATGGTAGTAGAAAGTTTTCGCAGCACACTCAAGACAGGTGATATCCCCATCGCTCACAAACTACGAACTAATCACATTGTTATAGGCAACACCGCTCCGGCAGTCAGCAAGAAGAAGGCGACACTGGTAACGAGGACAGCGCGATTGAAGAACTCTCCAAGGGCGTTGTCGGTTTACATTCCGATAATTGTGAAGCGTTTGACGAGGATGGTCAGCGATCAGGTACGGTACACGGTGCAGGTAGCTACTCGACACTGAGCCTTTTTTTCTAGCTCGTGCCGACGACTCTGATGACGAACAGGACATCATAAGGAAAAAACGAAGTGTACGCCAACGAGGTAAGCGACATTTGTCGTATTTGAAACATACATTCAATGACTCAAACCTTCAGCAATGGACTCCGAGGATGAAGGCGCCGTCGATACCACAACCCCGGACGTCATGAACAAAAGGACTCCTGCACGCCGACGAGGTACGCGACATGTGTAGCATCCGCGACATTCGATCACCCAGACATCCAGTAGTGGATTCCGTGGATGATACCGCTATCAACAGCGTTGTTTCTGATGAAGCGGCGTCCTCCGCCGCAGACGACGGTATGTACAGTGTTTCCTACACTTTTTTTTACTATTTCGAACCTTTCGAAGACGATTTCTCGCGCGGCTTACCGCTCTCCAAGACTGCACGTCCGAGCCCACCTTCGGGTGATCTTCCATTTTCAGAAGATGATGGTGATGACCCCAACGATCGACCTCACGCCTCGTCGCTTCCTCGCACGGCACGCTTTGGTGCTCTTCCTGGTAAGTCTTCAATTTTCCCGCACCGTCCAAAATCAATTGTCCTGGCAGGTAAACCGGGCCGCAACAAGAACGATCATACCCGCGGCTCGTCAGTTCGTAAGACCGTGCATACTAGTGCTTCGGCCTTTGGGGCGACAGCCAAACAACACAGGAAGCGTGGCGAATATGAATCACTACAATCTCTCGACGGTGCCTCCGATCGTCCGCAAACAAAAGGTAACTTATTTTATTTTATTCTCTTGTCTTGAGTTGATTTTTGAATTCAATCGCGGCATCCAATCAAGCCCCAGCACGGCAATCTGTGCCGAAGTCGAATCAGTCCAAACGCCCTGCCAGTTCCCCGACCAACGCACAGCGCAAAGTTGCCAAGAAACCCTCGACAATCGCATCCCGTGGCCGTGGCGGAAGCAGTGCTGCTGGTCGTTCTCGACAGGTACCCGAGCCTCGCCACAGCTCAGACAGTGACGCTTCCAATGATGTCCTCCTCGACCATCATCGCCGCAACGGTGTGCCGCGTGCTCCTGATCCTACCTATCTCGCATCCCTGGGGAACAAAACTCGGACGGACCGCGGTACTGGACGATTATCTGCCAATCAAGATGCCGATGACATCGGCGTTCAAAGCATTCTTTCCGCCGCGTCTCGCAGTGGCGGTAGTAAAGACCCGACAACTCTCAAGTTTTATGACGCGGTGTGGAGAGCGGTCCTCGCTAGGGCCAAAACACTTTCTCGTTTTGACGCTATCATCAACAATATGTTTCCCGAACGGCAGGCATATGTCAGTCAACGTGCCGTCGAGTTCATCACCCAGACCGTTGCCGAATTCCAGCAGGATGGAGTGCAGCCGGATGATTCAATTCTGAAGAATCATCAGCATCACATGAATGACCTCGTTCGTCTGCATTCGTTACGCCGGTCTGTCCGCTAACCTCCATTGCAGTTATTTGAAGATCTCGGTACGTTTCGCTCCGACTTCAAAAAAGTCGCTCGACAGGTCGTCGCCAAGCACTGGGACTGGGAGCCGGATGATTTCGACAGTCCACAACAGTTGATAGAACACGTACTGGAGTTATACGCCGACATCATGGACGCAACAAAGTACGTTCACGGTGACGCTGACAACGAGGTATGTTTTGTTTTGTGATGAAAACTTCAAACGCTTCGAATTGTTTTAGGGAAAATGCAACAACTTTTCAAGTGCAGCATTGAGGGACCTTTGCGTCACGGGCTACTACGTCAAATCATCGATCGCAACGTCGTTTCCAGACAGCTTCAGCAAGCGCCTACCTGCCGGCGCATTGGCCTTTGCTGCGACGGCAGTGAGTTATTCCGTTCGGTCCAAAACTAAATTGACTCGTTCTCTAGCTCACGGCTGCCGTTGATGAGTATTCAAGCGGCACATTCGTTGCTGTCAAATTTAGGCATGAAGAATACTCCCGAGTCCACGAACAATTTCTGGATATGATCGGTAAGATCGAGCAAGTTGCTCATCGCCTTCGAGACCTGCGGGCGATATTGAAGAACATAGCTACTCAAGGGTGGTGAGTAGGTCTCAATTATAGATATATTTTGTCTGAACCAACTACAGTGCAAAGAACCCAGCGGTTGGTGCAGGTGCCGGGCAGACTGCAAACCGTAATGGGCGAAATTTGACGGCGCATCTGGATTAGATAGTACAAAGAGTCGGATTCGCAGAGCTTATGTCGATTTGAAGGTAATACGCTATACCAAGCAAGCTAGATACATACTACATAGTAGTGTTGTTTGCACAAGAGGTCTGATCGTAGAGTCATGACTCCCTGCTG
>JBBPOR010000368.1:0-24725 GCA_038091555.1 Leccinum sublutescens | reverse complement strand
AGGTCGACGGCGGGTGCGGATGCGGGTGCTCTGTTGGGGCCGGGGAGGGGGGATGGAGTGGATCGGGCGGGGAGGGTCGCTGCACGATCGGGCGGAAGGGGGAGTGCAGCGATGGCGGCTTGTGAGAGTCGCTGTACAGGGGGCGGGACGAAGGCGGGGGGCTTTTCAGTGTCTGCGGGTGTGGGCGAGACGACGAGCTGTCTCGACATGATGTGTTGGTGGAAAAGCAAAGAAGGGAAAAAGGTAAAGAAGGTGTGTTCAATCAGGCTCGCGGGAACGGGGTAAAAGCAGAGCCGTGTGGAGAGTGGACCGAGAGCGGACGAACGGTGACGTATCAAGAGTAGTACGTCGAGTCGGGGCTGTCAGCGTTGTCGCCGTCGCTGTCGTCGCTGTCGTCGTCGTCGTCGTGCTGGTCGGGGGTTGGGGAGGAAGAGCGACGATGCAATATATCGCTCACACGGTCATCGGACAGACGGAAATTCCCGTCTACACTAAAAGTCTTGGACAAAGTCTTGTCCCTCCTTTCTCCTTGCATGCATGACATCTGCCAAAGCCATCTCGGTGCGCGCTACTCCACCCGGTCCTTGCGGCCGTGTCTCGTAACACACGTAGCCGTCGCTACGGCCCCTGGTCCATCCGGGCGTGAGCTTCAACCTCGACACACAGAAAGAATCGGTCCGGCCCGGAACGCGCGCGTCAAGAGTCACCCTGAACACCATCCGAGGTTTGTCCCTTCCGACAGGGCCACAGGATGTGACTCGCGACGAGCTGCAGTTGCCCGGGGAGGGGAGATCTGGCTCGCTGGTTACATGGGCGGATCAAGTCGTTGCTATCCATCTGAGAGTACTTTGGTACATACACGGTAGTCAACCTAGCCAAATATATCCTCACCACAAACACAAACGCCACATCAACAACGCTCAGTCGCGCTATCAACCAAAAATCTTATTGACACCATGTCCAATGTTGCTGGGTCCGTTTCCGCTTGCTCTATCCTGCCGTTACTGACCACATGTTCAATTTGACAGAACACCTTCCAATGGCTCAACAAAAACAGACCTAAAATCGCCAGACAGCAAGTCCAACAACAAAGGCAAAGGAAAAAGTGCCGTCGCTTCCCCCGACGTTTCCATGGAAGAAGATGAGGACGAGGAGGAAGATGAGGACGACGAAAATGATGATGGAATGGAAGAAGTAGGCGCCACTCCCTTTTCGCTCACCGTTTTCCAATATCAATGTAAATCTCGCGTTTCAGGACGATGATGAAGGAGAGGACGAGGAAGAAGATCCAGAAATCAACCCTTCCCATATTCTAGGCAGGCGAACGCGGGGTGTCAAAGTCGACTATACCTCTAAGGAAGCTCTCGAAAAAGCCGGTCTCAAGCCCGAGGGAGAAGAGGACGAGGACGAAGAAATGAAGTAAAATGGTGGCCTCTTCGTCCGACCCTCGCGTTTCCTGGAGATGTGTCTCCGTAACTTGTGTTTCGACCGCTGAAAAAAAATACAGACTTTTTGACTCTTTTTCTCATGTCCTCCGCTGACTGAATCTTGCGTGTGTCTGCTATTTTGGCTGCCAGGGACGCCTCGAAACGATCTCATTCAATGTACGTCCTCCCATGTACATAGTGGTTTTCTTCCGTTCTACAACCAACAATTTTTCTCATCTCCCATGGTACCGGTAGGCAGAATTGTTTCGAAGTTGAGTTGAGTCTGCCGGCAGAACAGCAAATGGCAAAACTTGGTAAAATCATTCAGACCATTTCCCATGGTACTGAATCATCAAAAGTGCTGGGATGAAACACCTTCCGATGCCAAGAGTATTGATGAGTCCCTGCACATCTGAGATCTTCTCCAGCACAGCAACCTGCTCGACAAAGCCGTTGGTCGGTGAGTAGTCCTACGACGTGAAAGGGGCATTCAACGCTTCAACCAGGTGCGGATGCGACAAGTGTTCTGTCTACATGGCAACAATTCCCACAGGAATCGACGATACACCCCACCGCTTAGCAACCACTCGAAGATCTGGATCAGACACAACCCATCATGTATTCATACTTTAGATAGACCGACCAACGAATTCGACTGTCACAGAATAAATTATGCGACAAAACGTTGACACCCACATCACAGATCGTCCATGGCAGAGTTCCCAATACATCCCAAGCGCTCACCAGAACACACACCATTCATTTCATCAGACCCAAAGGGGAGAAACGAATGAGCGAGTGACCGGGAGCAGCATCAGAAGTACGAGGTCCGTCATGGAGCTGCCTGCAATGTGAGATAAAAGGTGAAAGGGGTAAGTCATCCAAAGGTCGATGGGCCGTGAATCCAAGGTGAACAGGAGACGATGAAGAGAAACCAATAGGACGACGTAGAGTAGTAAATAGATAGAACCGACTGAGGATGATCTTGGGGGTACAAAGTTCGTGCATGCAATGATGGAGAAAAGCATAATGACCTGGAGAGAGATGACGCAGCATCAAGCTGCTATTCATGTTTTAGGCTTCCGAGCGCCAGGGATATCTCGGTGCGCTCGAGTCTACGGGAATGGGAATCAAAAAACGCTGACCTCATCCCACATGAGGACACTCGAGAGATCCATGTCAACATCAAGGTTGACGTCGGGGTGCAGGATTGCGTCGAGGGACACATCCTGAGCGCTCGGAAGCATCTCTAGTAGCTTCTCCATCTCCATTTCTGCACGGACTTGTTCCGCCCAGTCGACGGTGTTGATACCACTCTTGCGAATGCCCAGGCCAAGCCCATCGTCCGTGGGTATGGTCTCTGTCTTGGTTAGCACCTCCGTGCTAGACGCATCTTCTGACGAAGTGCTAAAGCTTGGAAGATTGCTAGAGCTAGGCGGTGGCGACGCGAGGATCTCCGCGAACAGACGCTTGATGGCCGCATCACATGCTGCCTCGTCTTCAGACTTGAATACGTTTCAGCCAAATGAAAAGATAGACAATCAATCAAATACGAACCTCGGTCGTATTGTCGACCAACACTTTGCTGTGCTGACCGGTCCCATCATCGTCTGAGCACCGCCCACCCGCTGCAGGGACACTGTCGAACGGCCGACAGTGTTCACCACCCGTGCTAGGTGGCGAGTGGGGGCGTCGTTGGATAGGGAGAGGTCGAGCGACTCGCTAGGCGAGGCAAGTTGTGTCTCAGTCGCTGCAAGTACGGGACTCGAAAGAATTTCGAATGAAGAGTCGCCGCATGCAAAAAGGAGCGGACTGTCGACAAGGGTCGAGTTTGAAGAGGTTGGTGAAAGCGGCATAGATACAGAGGATAGGGAAGTGAGATCCGAAGGTGATGGTGCTGCAGAAGGCTGCGTATTTGATGCTGGATGTGGAGACGAGTGGGAATCAGACGGGGCAAGTGGGGTAGGACTTGCTGCAGGGATGGAGGGTGTGACAGAGGGATTACCGTGCGCTGCTAGTGCTCGTACGACGGCTTCGTAACCATTCTCGAGAGTGCGTATTCGTTCGCGTAGTTCCTGGTTCTCGCGCTCGCGCTGCTCCTGTTCACGCTTGCGTTGCTGGTCCTGTTCATGATCGAGAGTAATGATGTCTGGCTCGGACACGATGCAGATGGACGGTGACGGGCTGACGTGGATGCCCGCACGAAGGCGTCTGTTCTCGTCCTCCAGTTCGGCAACCCTACGCTCGAGGAGACCAAATTGTGCCTTGCGGCGGTCGCGCGAGTTTTGGGCTGCTATTCTGTTGCGGTGTGCACGGGCCTCCTTGCGCTCCTCGGGAGTGACGGCGGAGCGAGAGCGTTTGCGGGGAGGCTCGTCGGTGAGAAGTGGAGTGGGGTCATCTGTGGATGAAGCTGGAGAGGCGGGACGCTTGAGGGAAGAGGAGGAGGGGAGGGAGAGGGAGGAGGGGTCGACGAAGGCGCACTGTTGTTGTTGGGTCATTGAGTTGTTCGTTCGTTCGTAGGTAATAATTAGAAGAAGGAAAATAAGTGAGAGAAGTGGCAAAGTGACACGTCAACAGGACACGTAGCACTTTATACACTCAATACAAAACATGTACAAATATATGAAAATAAAAAATGACTCACGCACAGCCACACCCCCACCGGAATCAATTCAAAACCTATGCAAGCCGTCGATCACTCTGTAAAGCCGTGCAACTCCTTTCTCCTCATTTAATCACCAATGTCTCCTGTCCTGTGCCCCTCACACCCTGCTCTCCGGGTTCGAGGCAATCTCCGCTTGACTATCGCTCTATCAACTACGTTCATCTAGGCTAGTGCATCAGACGCTCAGATGAGCAATCTTGCTAGTACCACGGTTATGAATCAGGTGTGTGTTGTCTTCCTACAGATCATCTTCCTGCTCACATCTCATCAAGCAAACCGAAGATGATGCCAAACCTATTCATCTTATTCCGAGGTTTCCATCCCAAGATCCTTCGTTGCCTTCAACTCGCAGCATCATACAAATGTTGTATCCCCCGTCTTATCTGGGTACCCCATCTCCGTTTCCCAATCCCCCATCGTACTCGCCAAGCGATTCGCCTTACGTGGTTCGAAAGGAAAAGATCAGACGGACATCAGCGACACCAAATAACAGATGCGCGGCACCACTGCACACCCCCATTGATCCTCTTGCCCAGCATCCCTCGCTGACGGGGGTCCCATCTCATTTCTACACAGCCCCGCAGATAGAGCTACCTTTGCCCCTGATGGGCTATGCTGTCTCCGAAGAAGCCGAGCCACTTCCTGCCTATTCCCGCTTCGATGAACGACGGCCATGCTTTACCGCTTCTGATATTCTGGGGCCGTACCCCCCGTTGTCCGTCATCCGTCAAGCAGCACAGTAAGAATATACGTCTATCTATGATTATCTATTCGTTAGATTACCTGTAACAGTACACTATGTATGTCGCACTCAAATTCCAATCATGCTTAGTCATCATTCCGTTCGCCTGTGCTTCGGAATGTACTCACCGCGCTCAGAGTCGATTCGCAGGTCTCACCGTTGTCTGTCATGTTGTCCCAACTATCTCGGACGAATGTCGCCACTCACGTCCGTCGTATGGCTACCGTCCATGGAGCTTCAGTCAAGCACAAAAGGTAAGCATGGAATCACGCTGGGTCTCGGCACATTTCTCATTTCATTCCATAGTCCCACAGGTACCCAAGCCGTTCCGTTCATCTGTGTACCGTCTTTGACTCCTTTCTAGCCATCGTCATGCTGAATATGGGAGGACCTGCTACGGTACGTGAGCCAGCGATGTTCACGTGCTCTACTCACTCTCGTGTCAGGTGCCGGAAACCCATGACTTTCTAAAGAACCTGTTCTTGGATGGAGACCTCATACCACTCCCTTTCCAACGCTTTCTCGCGCCCCTCATTGCTAAACGACGCACACCCCAAATCGAGAAGCAATATGCCGAGATAGGTGGAGGGTCGCCTATCCTCCGCTACACCGAATACCAGGGGGCTGGAATGTGTGCATTGCTCGACGAGCTTCACCCAGAGACTGCTCCACACAAGCCATACGTGGCATTCCGTTATGCAAACCCACTCACACAGGAAACTGCACGCCGTCTCAAAGCCGACGGTGTCAAACGAGCAATAGCGTTCACACAGTATCCACAATATAGCTGTAGCACAACAGGCAGCAGCTTAAACGAGCTCTTCAGACGGGGAAGAGCAGGTGACATGGGTGACATCGAGTGGAGCGTGATCGACCGCTGGAACACGCACCCGGGCTTCGTCGAGGTGAGTCCGAGTCGACGTCGTCATATCTCCATTCACCGCGTCACACATTCCAGGCTGTTGCGCAGACCATAGAGGCCGCGCTGCAGAAATTCCAGCCATCTGATCGCTCTGACGTCGTGCTTCTATTCTCGGCTCATTCCTTGCCCATGTCGGTGGTCAACCGTGGAGACCCATACGTCCTCGAGGTCTCCGCGTCCGTGAACGCCGTCATAGATCGCTTGGGGCATTCGAATCCTTATCGCTTGGTTTGGCAATCCCAAGTTGGTCCTTCTGCATGGATGGGTATGCAAACCGGCGAGGCTATCAAGGGACTTGCGCGTCTCGGAAATAAACAAGCAATTCTCATCCCGATTGCGTTCACGAGCGACCATATCGAGACGTTGTACGAGCTCGATTTAGAGTACATGAAAGAAGGGAGAGAGGTAAACGCGTCTTGCGTGCCCCGATGTCTGTGGCTGATATTCACTTCTTTAGCTTGGGATAGAGATGCAACGGGCAGAAGCTCTCAATGAGTCACCAGTGTTCATTCGCGCCCTTGCAGACATTGCAGCACAGCATCTCCGTGACTACTCTACCGGGAAGGGCGGTCCGACAAGCATACAGATGGGTCTTCGATGCCCTGGCTGTAAGAACGCGACGTGTGGTCAACAAAAGCATTGGTTTGCGCGTGCGGGACAGCCATGATGTATTACGAGTGCTATTAGACAAGTCCTCCTGGGGCTCACTAGACTGTCACCCAAAACGAGATTGAGTTACCCCTATCAGTGTGATTCATCCACTGACAAGGCTTGTATTAAAACATGATCTGAAGCGAATATTCTCCTCGTAAGATGTCCATCACAGTCGTTTCATCCCCAAGCAATGTTCTGATCGCAAGAGGGTACCTCGTGGTCATTTCAGCATTGCCGACAATCGGGTCAAACAGGCCAGATCATTGTTCGATCGCCTCAGTTTGTCGGGGTTGACGTAGCCCAAGTGTCACAAAGGTCCGTCTGCTTCCGTGCGTGTCGAATCAAAGTGACC
Source organism: Leccinum sublutescens (assembly GCA_038091555.1). Taxonomy (NCBI): domain Eukaryota; kingdom Fungi; phylum Basidiomycota; class Agaricomycetes; order Boletales; family Boletaceae; genus Leccinum; species Leccinum sublutescens. The sequence goes on along the minus strand of JBBPOR010000368.1, from coordinate 17,963 downwards.
TTCCTACACAGCAAGAACACATTCATCTATCACGCACTGAAATATACGTTGACACTCGGAGCGTTTGTCTCCGCTCGATCATTGCAACACGGGCTCGATATCGCCGCCGTCGGCGACAACGACTTTTACTCGCAACAAGCCAAAGTCATTGTCCGCTTCCTCATATTCGGTTCGACGTTTGCCGCTTGATTGTTGACGCAGGATCTCTCCCGTCAGCTCCAACAACTGAATCTGCCTCTGACGCTCGCCTGCTTGGCTGGCATCACCCCGTTCTGTCCTCAATAGTACGTTCCATCAGACGCCATCAACAAGACTGGGAGCGCCGTTGATCGCTTCCACCGTCTCCCACTCCGACTTGGCGTAATCACCCGGGAGGAATTCACCCGGCCCGACCCGACAGCAGCGCACGCCAGCTAGCACACAAGTCGGCCCAAATCGTGCACTGTTTTGCGCAGGGGCAAGGTGGGCAGCGGTTTCGACCTGTGTGCCGCCGCGTTCGGGAGCCAGCTGTACATGCGGTTCAGACATGGGTGCTTGGCGACGGTGATCGGTCCGCTGACGGACCGTCGATCCTGACAGACCGCGTCCGCAACGCCCGCCCTCAGTCCCCAGCGATCACTGGGACTGCCGTCCGGGACGGTGCGCGGTTCAATTCCCGCCGCTCGTCAGGCTTCTTTTGGCGGACGTGTCTTCAGAGAGCAACACACACACTCGCTGCCCTTCTTCGACGCTTCTCTGAGCTGTACGGTTAGTACGAGCAAGCATCGGGAGCTGTACGCGTCCACTGTCAGACGTCGGGTCCGCCGTCATCCGAGGTAAGCCGGCATGTTACATACCTCTTGTCCTCCTGGATAACTGAGTCGAAATCGGTGCAGTGGGTCGGCGGCAGTGCTGTCTCGGAGCGATCCGTCGTTGAGGCGTTTTTAGATCTCCGGCAGACCAGCGAGGTGAGTCCTGTGCTGGAGAGATCGTCGCTCCCGAATACCTCCCGGCTCTACATCGTCCGCGACAGAACACGCGTGCGTTCATGCGCTAGATGGGCAAGGCAGCGGGCGAAGGCGTGCACATCGAGCCCGACGCGCAAAATGTGCTCTTGGACGCATCGATCATCCAAAAGGGGTCCTGCAAACTGCATCGCCGACGCCAAGTTGGATTACCTCGTCTAGACTCTCCTCGTCTCCGACCGTGGTGTGACAAGCAAACAGGTAGGCAAACCCCGGGTTCTCTAGCTTGCATCCCATGATCCGTTCCACAGTAAACCGGCCGTCGTAGAGACCAAATGCGGAGTCAAATGGTTGCTTCCTGTTTGGGATACCGTGGCAGGCAAAGTGAACCTGGCGTAAGTGATTGCGGTGGGGGATGGGTTGCTGAAGAACCGAATCAAGTGGGTAAATGAGGTGGGTTGTGCTCTTTATTCTGGCTTGGGATGGACCGACGGATTCGTTCAGTGATGTCGAACCCTACTGTAGACGCACTGATCGTCATGAGGTGTGCAAACTGAGGATCGGGAGGGTACATCTGTACAATATTAATGTTCCACCTACACACCACGGGCGGCGCCCGCCACTGAACCAATGTATCGCGATCGGAAGAGACATCATACGAGGCAACCATACAAGTAGACACGGTCCGATGTGCACTAGGCACCGATATGTACATACAGAATTCGCTGATCGAGCGGTACAATACCAGCCAATGAGTTTATCGTCTTCTGCAGCGCCAATGCCGCTCGAGTGTGATCCAGCCGACCACATCCATCCAACATGTTCTCGTAAAACTTGGACGTGATCTTGTTCGTCTGTGCATCGTCCACCGCCCACATCGTCCCAATCACAGACCGGAACCCTGCAAACTGCATCGCCGACGCCAGGTGGATCACCTCGTCTGGGCCCTCCTTGTATCCAACCGTGGTATGACACGCAGATAGGTAAGCAAACTCCGTGTGCTCCAACTGACATCCCATAATGCGTTCGATCGTGAACGGACCATCGTGGAGGGCGAATGCAGATTCAAACGGGTTTCCCTCGTTTGGGACACCGTGACAAGCAAAGTGAACCCACTCATTCTTCCTCAGCTCCTCCGAGACTCTAGATACACTCGATTCCGAACCTTCAAGGTGCGTGAGCTTGGCGAGACCTTGTATATACTCAGCGACGATGGCCAGTTCGCTGCCAACAGAAAGGAGTTTACTCTGGCCGTTGCCGGTGGCTTGACCTACGGCGAGAAAGCGATTCTCATTTATCGAGGACTTCGTCAACAGGGCATTCCGCCTAGCACGAATAAGGGCGGTTAGGGTGGGAGTGTAAGAGGAGATGTACAAATGAGAGAGATTCCGTTGGCCCCCCCGATATGGACCGGCAGCATGCAACGGTAGAAGAGAGAACTCGGCAGTTGGGCACCACCAAATGCGTGAGCGAGGTGGAACTGTCGTCTGCAGGAAGTCTACAATTGGGGACACAACTTCATCCCAGAGGTCGCGCAGGAAGCGACCAAGATCATTCTTCACGTCCATTATTTTGGCACGCAATGTCAGAGATCGGAGCTCCGACGACAGGTCCTTGACACGCCGTTTTGTAATTTTCAATGGGATATGAACCGGATCTCTGTCAAAAAAGATAACGAGTGCATCGCACGTATACTTGCTAGCATTCACGATGGTCACAGGTCCCCCACTGGCAGCGTGCTGGAGTTCGGAGAAGGAAGAGGGGAGAAGGAACCGAGCGAGACCGGGTAATTTGCGAATGTTTGTGATTGCGGAATGCAGATCAACATTAAGACCGCACAGCTTGTTGTGCTGATCTGGACCTTGTGAATGAATTGTATCATGTATTTCTGATGAGAGTCGAGTGAACTCGTCTGCAAGGGACTGTCCTTCCTGGCCCGATGCGATGACATCGTCAAGAGGGGAACGGAGACGAGCAATCTGAGTCCAGAATACACCGCGACCTTGCTCGAGAAGCTCGACCGCCTCTTTGGCACGTTGATTGCGGAGACAAGCGGAAAAGGCATCGATTGCTAGGGACGAAGCGAGGTCTTTGAAACTCTGGAGACGATGGGGTAGGGATGGTAAAATGGCGAGATGTTGAACAAGTAGTCGAAGAGAGGTTTGATATGCGAGAAGGGTTGTGGGATGGAGGAAATCCTCAGCGTCCGTGATCCATTGTTTGGCTGCAGAGAGATCGTTTGGTGAGAGTGTTTGTGAGATATTTGACAACTCGATATAGAGACTGAACAGATCCTCTCTGTTCTTCAACTCGTTCGACTGGGTGAAGCGAACACGGAGACAATCTGCAAGTTTGCGTAATGACCATGATCGGTCAGGATGACCAGGTGGGCAAAGGTCGAGGGCTTGTCTCGCGAGGATGATGGCCTCATTGAGGTCCGTCATTTCTCCACGATCGCATAGATCGGTTGCGACATTGCCCAACGACGTTGATCGACCCGGGTGCCCTGACGGGCGAAGGTCGAGGGCTTGTCTCCCGAGGATGATGGCCTCATTGAGGTCTGTCATATCTCCAAGTCGCTTGTAACGATTGGAGAAATGAACTGAAACACAGTTCAACGACGTTGATCGACCCGGGTGCCCTGATGGGCAAAGGTCGAGGGCTTGTCTGCCGAGGATGATGGCCTCATTGATGTCCGTCATATCTCCGAGCCACTTGTAACGAGTGGAGAGATAGCTTGCAACATTGTTCAACGACATTGATCGATCCGGATGTCCTGACGGGTGAAGGTCGAGGGCTTGTCTTCCGAGGATGATGGCCTCATTGAGGTCCGTCATATCTCCAAGCCGGTCGTAACGAGTGAAGAGATAGAGTGCGACATTGTTCAATGACGTTGATCGTTCCGGGTGCCCGTCAGGGCAAAGGTCAAGGTCTTGCTTCCCGAGGATGATGGCCTCATTGAGGTCCGTCATATCTCCCAACCGGTCGTAACGATCAGAGAGATAGACTGCAACACTGTTCAACGACGTTGAACGATTCGGGTGCCCTTCTGGGCAAAGCTCCAGTGCTTCTCTGCAATAGACACCTGCTTCCTCAATGTCCTCCGCCGCTCCTAGATGGGTGTAACGACCCTGGAGATGAAAGGCAAGCTGAGTTAGTGAGCTCCATCGCTCGTGGTGACCGAGTGGGCAACGGTCTAGTGCTTGGCGATCAAGGACGATTGCCTCGCTAATGTGGCCCGTCCCGCCCCCTTGCTCAAACTTGACGAACGTTGACTCCGCTCGTGAAAGTATCTGCTCGACTGAAAAAGTCGCCTCTCCAATCGAGTCCCTCCGGCCCACTTTCTCATGCTCGGTGTAAGGAACGGACCCCTTTTTGGCTGATATGAATGTCATTTCAGTGAGGCTCTTAGTCTCGGGTACAAAACAGTTAATAAGCACCTTGTGATTCCATCTTGTTTCAGCGAAGGTTGGGACGGTGATGGGGAGGGCACTGGACGGTGGAAAGAAGTATGTGAGAATCTTGGCAACCTCGCCGCAATGACTTGGGGCAGCCACGTGTTTTCCGTATTTTTAGTTTGTGGCACAGCGTGACCGTTATCGAATGTATTGCCAGGAGGGTATTTGCACAACCCAAGGTATGTCCTCGCAAGAAAGAACTCCTCACAGCACTTTGACGTTAATCAGCGTGTTCCGGAAATGTCGCTGGATCATGTCCGGAGACGCGACACCTTCGATTCGTTGCGACGGGTGCAGGTACGAAGCTGAAGACGAGGGAGAGGTGATGAGTTCCACGAGCGAGACGATGAATTTTGGGGCGACCTATGAATTAATGCGTCAGCGTCGACAACAAAGGAGAGAAGATAGACGCACAGCAAGTGCCCCGCGATCAAAGTAATACAGATATTGATCGTGTCACAGTATATTTGAACCGTGATGATCTCCTCCGTCGCCGAATGTGCAATCCGCAACGACTTTTGCGAACATTCCAGTACTCGTTTGCTGTCCTGGTGTGGGTATTGCCGACACCGTCAGTCTTGATCAATAGCGCAGACTGTCACTCACTGCCTTGGCACCCTCCCCATCCTCCTTGTCCTTGCCCCCTTCCTTCCCTTCCCCTTCCCTTCCCCTCTCCTTCCACCTCAACCGCCGTCGCCTGATGTGGCTTCTTCCAAAACTTGGCCCCATGCGACCCAGCCTTGGTGATCAACGTGTCATATCCGTCCACCTCGAACACCTTTGCGACCTGCAACGTCCCAATGATCAACGTGATCGCAGCCAATTGGGCTCGGCTCTCCGAAACCGAGTCTTCGTACACCGGAAACGCTTGGAGGTACAGGACGTATGCCAGGTATTCGAACCCAGAGACGCATTCGGAGGCGATTTCAACAACGAGCAGGAATAGACGGAGGGCGAGGGAGGGAGAGTCGACTTGTGTCGTGAGGATGGAGGTGCATTCGCACACGAACTTAAGGATCGTAGTCACTTTCGATTGCCAGTCGTCTTCCTATTGGTTATTGAGGTTAGAGGACAAGAATAATCAGCATAGGAACGTGTGATCTCACCAAATGTTCACAAATCTTGTACCGCCGACAGAGCTTGATGCTCGAAGTGACGAGCGCAGGAAACGTATACCGTAGCGTTACCGCCGGCTGTACCTACTACGCGTGACACACAGCCACGTCGCACCGCTTTCGATCGCGATCGGCGAGGCGGGCGTGCGTCCGAGTCATGCGAGGCTCAGCGGTCCCTTCTGCTTGACTTGCGATCGGCGAGCGTCAACGCAACTCTTATAGGGGGCGTACCGGTATAGATGCGTTCTTGCTGCGCAGTGGCTTGCGGCATCGCGGCGTGCTCACCCGGGTCAGCATGTGCCATGGGTTCGCGAGGCTGCCTGGGAGGGCTGGAAAAGCGGACGCGTCGGTGTGTCGGTCAGTGCATCATCATGGCGGGGATGGCAGTACGAGGACGCTCACCAATTGTCGTGCGCTGTCCGACGGCGGAACGAAAACGTACTGTGGTCCGACAGTGACCACCATCATTTGTGGCAGTGTGCCTGGCGGTGAGCTCATTCAATGCCCTTGTACTGGATCAGAGCACTGTGTCTAAATTCTTTGTACGTAGTGGGCGGGTATGATGCTATCTGGCTCCTCGTCTTGAGCATGTGTCCGACTGGCGTATCTCAGTGTGAAAGCGAACATTTTCGGATTTTGTAACTCACCACTCCTAAGTCTTCGTCGTTGTTGTTTTGGATAACTTTTGCAGCCGCAGGACAGAAATCCGTACACTTGGTGCGTATGTGATAATTTCCTCAGATGATGCACTGAAGTTGTCTGGATGATCGTGGCCCTCCTCCCAGCGAAAACGGAGAAGTCGCACACCTCTTCCAACTTCCAGGATCGGCGAGTCAGTCGTCCTCACGTTCAGGCCAAGATGGAAGATGCTTGTCTGCCATGAGCTTGGCTGCAACACGGTTTTCTTCGAAGGCTCCCCTCATGACAGCCTGCAGATATGTTCGATGTAGGTTATCATTGCATCAGTGAAAGGACTGAAATTCGGACTACCTTGAGTAACTTGTTGTCCCACTGGTATGCCTCATAGCTTGTCTCCATCTCCAAGTCTTCACTCTCACTCCCAGCCTCATACACCCCATCATCTTGACAGTTTTCGTCTTCAGCTCTGCAACCTTTCCTTAGACTAACCTTTCACCTCAGCAAAGTTCTGCGTCAGGATGAGTTTTGCATTGCATTGACGCAACGTGCTTGGTAGCCTTTGAGATCTTTGATCCCCACTTCAGTGCGCTCGAGGACGTCAATCCCGTTGTTGGAGCCCGGAGACCTCGAGGGATAGTGTAGCATTTCCGAGCCGAGAAGATCTGCCCGTTGTGATAGTGTGGTTCCCTCCAGGCTCCGGTGATACACTCTCCGAAGCCATTGGTCCACCGTGACGCGTGACGGCAAGTCCACAGCCTCCGGACGCATCCGCAAATACTCGAGAAGGTCCAAGCCCGAGCTATCACCAGTGGCATCTCTCATCGCGTCCAACAAAGAGCCAGGTTGTACGGTGGCTAGGTTTGCAGATATCGGTGTCATCTCCTGGGTCAAAATCCATCGTCTGTCGCTCGGTTTTATGTTGTTGTAGTAGTCTTTGTACGAGCTGGCACCCAGCGTTACTCACAAATATCAGTCATTTTTCTATCATTTTCGATGACTGGAAGGTGCATATACGTGCGAGGCCGCTATAGCCAGGGAAACGTGAAATGCTTCCTTATTGGATTGCGGGCATCAAGGTCTCGTCGGGGTACTATCAAGTATTATCGGAGACATTCTCCCGGAGTAGAGTGCCTCGGGTATGTTCAGCATAATCTCAGATAATGTCGATATTTTCACACATTCTCCCGCCAGAGTTTCTCATTCGATTACGCTGTGCAGAACGATGACATGCAGCTCACTGTAATTATAATGTTAGACACGAACGAGACGATCAGTCAGAGTCCACGTACGAATTGTAGAGCGGCACCCTTGGTCTTCTTCTCCCCACCAAGCTCGAAGCTAGAATGGCGAGTTAAAAAGGGCTGCACAAAGTAAATATGGGAGTGCAACATACTGCTTGCATCGCTTCAACGAAAGCTGCATTTTGAATTTGCACACGTTGCATTCCAGTCTCAACACGACTTTCTTCGTAGTCTTGGCCTTGAAACGACATCGCGCGTAAGGAAGTGTTATGATAAACGGGGTCTGATGATCCTACCTTTTTGTGGAAGACGGGCTTTGTTTGACCACCGTACCCTGATTGTTTACGGTCGTAACGACGCTTTCCCTGGGCGAATAGAGAGTCTTTGCCCTTCTTGTATTGCGTCACTTTATGGGGGCTGGCACTAAGTAAGAAGAGGCGCGAAAGTACAAGGTACCCCAAGCACGTACGTGTGCTTCTTGCACGTCTTGCCCTTGCAGTCTTCCGAAAAGGTGAGCTGTCGATAAGTCGAATACGAGCGTGCAAGACTCACATGTCCGTCGTGTCCTATATTCCGTGCAGTAAGAAGAATAGATACGGTGTATATGGAATCACCACTCACTTGGGGATGTTGACCATTGTCGTCGTGTAGTGTCGGAGTTTGCTATCTCGAGATGATGTCGATATCCGACTCTACAATTAGAGTTTATACTCCGACATGCAGTTCTCGATTAGGGTTCAACCTCCGACCGTGTGTTGCCGTGCACGTCATGTGTGCGCTCTACGACGACAGTCAACACTTCAAACTTCAAACTTCAAGTCCCAACCCTGGACCACCCCACCCGGCGTGCTTAAGAGCACTCTCGCCACTCGTATCGCCCTCACTCTGACGTCGCTGCGCCTGTCGCCTGCTTTCGTCGCGTACTGTATCTTCCTCAGCTCCTGTGGTCACCCACACCTAATGTGCTCGAGAGCAAGGGGATGATGAGGAGAGAGGGCGCCCATGCATGTAGCATGCGCATTGCGAGCAGGACGGAAGAAAACGACAGCGGGCGAGGACGAGAAAGAGTGAGGGAGAGTGAGGGAGAGTGAGGAAGAGGGGGCCAAGGGAGAAAGTGGCGACGCGCGGCGACCGTCATGTACTCTCGGCGGAACGAGAGTGCCTAGCAGTCACCGCCCGCCGTCCTCATTGCGGTGAAGCAGGCGACGGCGGGGTGAGGTAAGGATAATGAGAACGAGTGCAGGGCGATATGCCACGTGCGTGCACATCATGAGCGAGAGCGACGGCGAGGACGAGGGTGGGAGGGGGCAAAGGGAAGGGGTCAAGGCAACTCAGAGTCCGACGTGATATTGCCGTCCCCCCGTGCCATGTTAGCACATTATCCACTGATTAGCACATTTTACTTAATCATCCCGGAACACAGAAGCTCAACAGGTCGACTATACGGTAGCGGGGATATAGGTCACTGCAGAGACGAAACGGGACCAACTGGTATGCCCGCTCCATCAGTGACCATCACTTGTGGTAACATTCAAATTGATTCAATCGGTAAGCACTTGATAGCTTCCATTCAATTCTATGTCAGCTACTAAGGGACGACGCTCCCCCAATAGCCCAGTCAATCATCTCGAGGTGTTCATTCATTCAGTCGCTCTTACTCGATCCTTACGAAGAAGACTTGCTTTAGCCTTTACCATTCTGCATTCTCGCCCCACAACGCCTTGAATTTCTTCATCTTGTCATCCTGCCCCGCACCTCGAGGTAACTGTGCACAACTCTCCAGGAACTCACGAGCGCACCGAAGACCCGAATACGCGATAGCGCCAGCATAAATCTCAGTAGGGTTCTCATCAAAATACTACTCACGCGTGATGGTTGCTTATACCTTCACCTGCAAAGTGTAAACGGTTTCCCGGCGCAGGGCGCGTGAGAAAGGGGTACAAATCTCGAGAGTAGCCAGGATTGAAGACGGCGAACGGCGCTGCGAAAAGAATCACATCGTTCGCTTATCATTGAGAGCGGCGCCTCGATTGATTATGTGTATGTCCATGAATTGTTCTCGAAGCTATGCGTACGTCATGTCTGGATGTAGTCCACTGTGCACCTCGGCTAGGTTCCGAAGTACAAGCTTCTTGAATGTGTCTGAATACCTGGAGGAAGTGGCAAGAGTGTCAAGTCGGAGTGCGTCTCCACCCTAGGTATAAGCCACGATGAGCACCTTGTCCACCGATTGTCCACCTGCTATGCCCGGTTTCGTGAGTCCACCAGTTCGATGTGAACAATCTTGACGTCGTTCGCATATTCCAGGATATGCAACGCGTTCGTTCCTCTGCATGATATTCAAACCCGCACCACTCAAGTTGATAGTGCGATGGATAGGAAGGGGTAATGTAGATATGACGTGCGAGTAATTGCGCGTCTCGTCACAATTCACTGTAACTGTGATAGAGGGGATTTTAATCGTTCGAGTGGATCCAGTAAAATTATTTTCAGTCTTCTCTTTCTCGATTAGAACATCGATGATGCCATTCCATAATTCCTCCGCATCGACAGTAAGTTTGGATTCCGGGAGGTGATGGGAATCTCGATGGTTGTATGACCTTCTTGTCGAGGTGGACAGGGTTGCTCTTTTTACTAAGATAGTCGTGTATCTTCTTCGGAAAAGTCTCTGACCCACCCCTACAATAAGACGGAATTAAACGAGGTCTGAAAGCGAATATGGCACCTACTTCAAACATTTCCATTCTACGTCGCCATAGTTGACATCACCAATTATGGCGCCTGACACTGAGAGGATAAAGAGGTATAACCAATAAATCGGAGATGAGAGGAGGACGACCTCTGCCAATGCATAATCAAAGTAAGGAGACCCCCGACATGTCTGCACCAATTGATAATGTTGATAGGAAGATGCTGCAGAGGGAGCTTGAGGTGAACACTTTGTGGATAATTGGCAGTCCTAGTCATGTATGACCTAAGGGAGTGCGATTGAGCATATTCGTGGAACATTCTCGTCTTCAGGTTCGCGAGATAGTCTTGAATGATCTTTCCACCACAGTAATCAAGCGGGTCACCTTGGAAAGGCATGCCGAGTTCTTTTTTTTTTCGTTTTGCAGGCCCAGGGAGGAGGTGAGAGGCTCCATCCGTCGTCATCTCGCGATTGTACGGTTCCGGGTTGGGACGTCCGAGAGAAAGGGTTGCGTTTTGATCGGCCCATCAGTAAGACGTCGTGGGGAGAGCCTTGGACGTGCCGTGATTCAGACTTGGGAGGGAGGAACCCGTTGTCGCGGCACGCCACGTATAGTATATTAGTTTGATGTCGGTATCGGCGTCGGAAGGCTCGAAATCGCGTCCTGCGCAGTTTTACTCCAAGTTCGTCGGCGTCTCGCTGGGTGCGATGTCATCGTCCGCGCGACATCACACGAAAAAAAGGAAGTAGACAAGCCTGCTGGGCTTTCACCTCACTGCTTCAGCCCGAGTGGCAGCGTATACGTAGACGGAAAGACATGCGATCGGGGACTTGGCGTGACAGCACCGCTACGATAGCCTTCATGGCAAGCCTCGACTTGGCGACTCCGCCGAGTCGGGCCTACAACGCCGCGGGGACACGTAATTGTTACCCTTTTACCCTGTGCTCCCATCATCGTGCCAGCACCGTGACCGTATCAGCGTCTGAGTTCCGTTATCGATGCAGAATTCCGCAGACAAAGGTAGGTCCGTTGTCATTCAAGACTCAACCGGGCGTGCGATAACTGTTTGTCGACACCTACTGCCAGATTGCTCGAAAGTAATTGAAATCGAGTGTGGACATGCTGTATTCTCGGGTTGCTTTACTGCGAATGGCAAGCAGGTATTGAGCGGTGGTTCCGATGGGATGATTCGCCGATGGCAGGTGGATGACGGATATCAGGTTGGCTCAGAAATTCAAGCAGGGTGCGCTATCTATGCCACCGCACTGTCAAGGGATGGCAAATGGCTGGTGTGCGGGTTGGCCTCACATCCGTATGCCAAGGTGTGGAATGCGGAAACTCACACAAAAGTTCTGGACATTGCGGATCACACAAGCTCAGTGGAGTCGGTTGATATCTCTTCCAACTCGACGACATTTGCCACGGGTGGGTCAGACCATTGCGCATTCATCTGGAGCATTACCACAGGCAAACGACTTGTGGGCCCGCTGGAGCATGACTCCACCGTGTTTGCAGTTCGGTTCTCTCCGGACGCCCGTCTTCTTGCCACTGCTGCGACCGTACAGTCAATCAGAATCTTTAACAGCGACGACGGCCAACAGTTGCTCAACATCCCGTGCCCATTCAACCAGCAGACCTTATCCTTGCCACCACTTGCTTGGTCAGCCGATGGCTGTCAAATTTTTGCTACCTCTCTACCGTCCAACAAAGCCAAGTGTTTTGACCCATCCTCAGGGTCATTGCTCAATGTATGGCCTCTTCCTACTAGTGGCAGTTCCACGTCCCGGGATCTCTCTTCTATCTCAGCATCGTCCAACCAAAAATTTATCGCCGTTACCAGAAATACCTCGCTGTCGTTTCATGATGCCTCGAAACACAAGCAAATTGGTCCTGAGATTGATTGCGCCAGTGATATTTACTTCATGACGCTCTCCCGAGTCTCCCCTGATTGCGCTTACGTTCTGACCGGCGAAAAAAATGGAAATGTCACCGTGAGGAAACTTCGTGGTATCCTTCCGGACTCGTACCTTACAGGAGATGATGTAAGTGTTTCTGTTGCTAAACGTTGACGAATCTCAAAGTGTGAAATATCCTACTGTTTCCTCAGCGTCGTGAGTGCGTCAAACTCTGTTTATTTTCGCCACTTCTGATCTGTTTGTATCAGAATTTCCACTCATGCAAATCAGCGAAGAGGCACTTGAAGCTTGGACTCAAGGCGACTTGACTCGCACGGAAAAGGTCTTGACAGAAAATATCCTAGATGTTCAGGATCCTCTTCGTCATTCGCAATACCTCGCTCACCGGTCCCTCGTACGGTCCCGTCTGAAGCAATACAACTTGGCTATAGATGATGCGAAAAAGGTAGCCTTTCGGTTGTCTTTAGTTTTGTCACACATTAACTATCGCACATCAAGTCTGTCGAGGTCCAGCGGTCCACAATCGGTCAGATTGCAATCACAATAGCTCGCGCAGCCAATGGCGACCACGACGCTGCCATGCGTGTATTTGACCTCGTGTTCACTAATGGTTCCTTTCCCGAAAGCAATTTCGTTTTGCTTATCAAGGCACGTGCCTACTGTTCTCGTCGTTATCTGCATTAATACTTGGTTTCATGCAGGCAATCGTCCTGTTTCAGTGTGGAAGACACGATGAAGCTATTTCGCGAGTCGAGGACTTGATCGATGCTATGGATGACAAAAATTTGTATATCATAGTCCGGGTATGTAAAATCTATGATTTGACCAGCATGAAATGATGAACAGGTCATATTCAGGCCCGCATGTACATCATACTCACAGGCATGTCGGTGGAGGAAGGAGACCACGAGCAGGCCGCGGAATGGCTCAGGCGCGCAGGGGAACCTGTTGTCCCTCAAGATTGTCCTGAACTGGTTGTTCTCTCACTAGTAAGCTGCTTATTTCACTCCATCTTCAACCTGACCCACAGTATTCGAAAGATTTTTGGATGGAACTTTGATGGCCTTGGTATCGAGATTCAGCAGCACCTTCAGCAATATATGAACATGTTGGAAGACGTTGGCGACGTAGCCATGCGGTCTAAGAATGCAGAAGAGGCCATTTCACGCTACTCTGCAGCATTGTCTTTGAATCCTTCAAATCCCGCGGGTCTCCTGGTCAAACGAAGCAAAGTTCGAGCAACAATGATGTTGTGGGAAGCTTCATTGAAAGATGCTGATGACGTATGACTTTCCTATCTTTCTTATGTGACGACACTGAGTCTCAACTACTCAGGCAATCGAGGCAAACCCCCAGGGTCCCTGGGGACACGGAAGAAGGCATGCCGCGCTGCATGCTTTGGAGCGCTATGATGATGCAGCTGATACGATGAAACAAATGATACTCGAGCGTCACTGCAGAGAAGGAGGAGAAGCAGCGTTGTGCCAACTGTTTGAGGAGCTGATGGCTCGTTCGGGCGAGGCAACAGTGCTTGGCTGGACGGGACAGTCTTCATCGTACAACAGCTGTCTCCCAGCCTCCCTTTCCTTTCATCTTCAACCCCCCAAAGCTTCGCTCGCCATTGAAGATACCGAAATGGATGGGCGCATCTCGGAATTAAAAAGTTCGATGTCTCAGATAGAGGCAATGCTCGTCTATGAGCGAGTGACCCACCTGCCATCATCGCGATTTGCCGACCGCAGACTATACCTCCCATGTATCTCGTTCCCGGTCAAGAAGCTCGCTGAGAAATCTGATGCCGACATTGGTGAAGGAAAGTGTTTTGGTGCTCGGGTGTCGGGGGTTGGCCATGTAGAATTTCGGACGTCGGACAAGGTTTCGTTGGCAGAGCCGTGCAAGCTCCTTTTCGTCCATCCCTGGATTCGCGACTTGCGTGATCCACTCGACGAGGTCGGTTGGGGAAGCACATCGGATAGCGGCGATGAGTCGGACTCGTGGTCTGGTTCGGAGGCCGAAGCAAATTCTCAGTCTCGAGCTGCACCTACCGCGGCCGCTCCTCCTATGTATGCTGGACCCGTCGCCACGATGGATAACTATACCCGCGCATTGCAATTCATCGTCCGGCTGCAACAGCCATTCCACGCTCTCTTGCTGGAGCAACAATCTCACGGGGAATACAAACGGGTCGCTGCTGAGCACGAGATCGTCTTGCCAGGGCTTAAACGCCGCATCAGCTCTGCGAAGGAAATCCGCGTCGGAATTGTAGAGATATCGTAGCGGCAGGAGCGCGGGGGATTGTAACATATGTAGGATAATACTAGGATTCTGTTGCTCACGATTCATTAGCCTAACTGACGTGGTTTTTGCATAGTACATATTCCCCGACTTCCACGAAGTGGTGGAGGAGGGTTTTGTCGGTTTAAAACGTTCAGGCACTCAGCAAAACGGATTGCAGGCACTGAAAACGAAGTTTCACTGGCAGATCTCATCCGACACTCTATGTAGTTCACGACGAACAACGAACGTTCCCATTCACAAGTAGATATTTGTTTGTAGTCGAGTTCTCACAATACACTCGACTCTCCCACTCTCCCGCGACAGCAACCCGACCCACGAAGGCATATGCGATCGAGTTCACAATTGGTTCAGGTAATATTGTTTCCCACGCACTTACAGTCCACACTATGTCGTCGTCACGGTCAGCTGAAACTACCTACGAAATTCAGAACGACCAGCATCTCGACGAACTCCATTCAAAGATCAGAACGTTACGAGGAGTGCGTATCTTTCTTTGAGAAGTAAACACTCACCGATACGTCTTATAAAGATTACTACAGACATTTATGATGACGCGGAGCGCCAGAACTTAGCTCTGGACAACACTGTAAGTTTCAGCGACTTAGCTTATGCGCTAAATATGTTATGACGTCTGCTTCAGGGCAACAGGTTTACTAACTTTGCTTCTCAACTTTCACACTCATCGCGTCGGGCTGCGCAAGCGTTTGGTCTCGCTGGTGCTGGTGGTGTACGGCAAACACGGATTATAATGTACATTGTCGGTGGTTTCCTTGCCTTGTGGCTCCTGTGGTGGACGAAAGGATTTTGGTGGGATTCAAGTGGCGAGACAGCAGCCTAAACGAGGTGACATGGGTGACATCGAGTGGAGCGTGATCGACCGCTGGAGCACGCACCCGGGCTTCGTCGAGGTGAGTCCGAGTCGACGTCGTTTTACTATCCATTCACACCGCGTCTCCAGGCTGTTGCGCAGACCATTGAGGCCGCGCTGCAGAGATTTCAGCCATCTGATCGCTCTGACGTCGTGCTTCTATTCTCGGCTCATTCCTTGCCCATGTCGGTGGTCCCGGTTAACGATCATTCGCGCCCTTCCAGGCATTGCAGCACAGCATCTCCGTGACTACTCTACCGGGAAGGGCGGTCCAACAAGCACACAGATGGGTCTTCGATGCCATGGCCGTAAGAACGCGACGTGTGGTCAACAAAAACAAAAGCATTGGTTTGCTCAGTCATGATGCATGATGTATTAGACAACACTAAAGCGAATTGTTACCCCTATCGGTATGATTAGTCAGCTAATTGAAGGCCTGTATTAAAACATGATCTGAAGCGAATATGCTCTTCGTAAGATGTCGTCCATCACGGTCGTTTCATCCCCAGGCAAAGTCCTGATCGCAGGAGGGTACCTTGTGCTCGATCAAAAATTCACTGGCTTGGTGATCTCGGCGTCTTCTCGTTTCTACGCTGTCATTCAGCATTGCCAACAACCAGGTCAAACAGGTCAGATCATCGTTCGATCGCCTCAGTTTATTGGAGCCGAATGGTCCTATTCGGTCACCGTTCACGATGATGGTCAGGTGGACGTAGCCCAAGTGTCACAAAGGTGCGTCTGCTTCCGTGCGTGTCGAATTGAAGTGACCTTCCTACCGACAGCAAGAACAAATTCGTCTATTACGCACTGAAATATACGTTGATACTCGCCTCGGAGCGTTTGTCGGCGGTCGGCTCCGCTCGATCGTTGCGAGCGTCGTTGCAACACGGGCTCGATATCGCCGCCGTCGGCGACAACGACTTTTACTCGCAACAAGCCAAGGTCATTGCTCGCTTCCTCATATTCGGCTCGGCGCTCGGCGCTTGATTGCTGACGCAGGATCTCTCTCACCAGCTCCAAGAACTGAACCTGCCTCCGACGGTCGCCTCCTTGGCTAGCATCACCCCGTTCTGTCCTCAAGGCGTCCGAATAGACGACGTCAACAAGACTGGGATGGGATCGTCAGCGGCGTTGATCACTTCCATCGTCTCTGCCCTGTTACTCCGACTCGGCGTGATTACCCGAGAGGAATTCGTCCGGCCCGACAGCAGCGCGCGCCAGCTAGCACATAACACGGCCCAATTCGTGCACTGTTTCGCGCAGGGCAAGGTGGGCAGCGGTTTCGACGTGTCTGCCGCCGCGTTCGGGAGCCAGCTGTACACGCGGTTCAGTCCCTCCTTGTTGGACGATCTCATGAAGGGAGGCGAGGTGAGCACGTCGACACATGGATGCTTGGCGATGGTGATCGGTCCGCTGACGACCGTCGATCCTGATAGACCGCGTCCGCAACGCTCTCGTTATCGCCCTCCCTCAGTCCCGGCGATCACTGGGACTGCCGGACGGTCGCGGTTCAACTCCCGCCGCTCGTCAGGATTCTATTAGCGGACGTGTCTGCGGGGAGCAACACACCCTCGCTCGTGAGCAAGGTGTTGAAATGGCGTCGAGAGAAGGCCGAAGAAGGCACGCCGCACTATCTATTTTCTTAGCACGAGACTCAAACGAATCTTCTTCAGCGAATGCGTTGTGGGCGGCCATCGACGCGTCGAACCAAACCCTCGCTGCCCTTCTTCGACGCCTCTCTCAGCTGTACGAGCAAGATCGGGAGCTGTACGCGTCCGCCGTCAAACGCATGTCGGGTGCGCCGTCGTCCGAGGTAAGCCAGCATGTTCACCTCACTGCTTGTCTCCTGTACAACTGAGTCGGAATCGGTGCAGTGGCTCGGCGGTGCTGTCTCGGATCGATCCGTCGTTGAGGCGTTCTTAGACCTCCGACAGACCAGCGAGGTGAGTCCTGTGCCGGAGAGATCGTCGCCCCCTCCTTTCCCCCGGCTCAACATCGTTCGCGACAGAACACACGCGCGTTCATGCGCCAGATGGGCAAGGCAACTGGCGAAGACGTGCACATCGAGCCCGACGCGCAAACTGCGCTCTTAGACGCATCGATCGCCCAAAAGGGGGTCATTTGTGGCGGCGTGCCTGGCGGTGAGCTCATTGCCCTCGTACCTGGATCAGAGCAGTGCGTCTAAATTATTTGCGCGCAGCGGGCGGATACGATGCCATCTGGCTCCTCGTCTTCGAGCCCAGCGATGGATCCACGGAACCGCTGCACGCGGTCGAGAAGCTGTGGGAGGCATCATTCCCCAACGTGTCGCCTCTGCTCGCGACCGAGTCCAAAGACGGAGGGGCCAAAGTCGAGGACATCGATCAAGTTTCCGGGTTGCGCGCCGTCGTGCAACTGCGTCGATAACCTTTCTTCGGTTCGCGCTCCAAGCTTTTTTTTTTTGGCTTTGCTACATATATATAGATAGAAGAGTCCGAATCCGCGTCCGTGAAAAATGGGAACATGATCTAGATAATAAATACATCCAACAACACCGCGCGTGACGTGCAACATCACGCGCACATCCTGGCTTCGCCCTCAGACGTCCACGCCTTGCCCAGTGCGAGAAAGAGCGACATGACCATGACTGAGATTCCAAAAATGAGACAGACGACCGCGGGGAGCTTTGCCCGTGAGTAGAGCGGGACACGGGGGTTGGAGAGTTTAAGGTAGCACGCCGCAGGGAAGATGAAGGCGAGCGCCGTCGCCGAGATACCGCCCGTGATCTCGAGGGTCATGCCAAGATCACACGTGA
>JBBPOR010000367.1:0-24730 GCA_038091555.1 Leccinum sublutescens | reverse complement strand
TTGGTGGCAGGACACTACTGTCGCCACTCGGTCTTGGGCTTCGCTTGAACTGGGATGTCGACAATGCGGACAAGAAGGCGAAAGCAGTCACACCAGTGCCCGGTGCACCCCGGTTACGGCCGCGGCAGTTGCCCAAGCTCGAGGATGAATATGAAGCGGTGGAGGCGAAGACCTCGGCATCCGCGGTGGCACTTTCCTCGTACTACACGGAAACTGATTCCGCTTTCCGAGATGTGATGAATGCAGTGGCGGCGACAAAGGTGAGTACGATGGCGCTGAACGATGTTGATTGACTGCTGATGGAAGCTCCTGCAGCTCAACTATGTGTACCTTGGAGTCACGGTACAGGCCCGTGGTCTGAAGAGAAAGCGGTGCGACAGCGAAGTGGGTAGAATCGAGAGAATTTCAGACGGATGTTATTGGAGGGCATGGTAAGAGGAGGTGCGATGCGGACATTGACGTCATGTATTATGTGTATCCTGTGGACTTTTGGACTAGACAGCACGTTTCTCTTTGTCTCTTTCACGACCCTATAAAAAGTATTATGTACGTACTCTGAGATTATCCCTATCGCGAAGCTTTTAGCAACGTGACGCGTGAGGCGAGGGTTTTGACACGAATGTGGCGCATGAAATACCGGTCATGTCGGATGTCCGCACAGCACAAAGTCACCAAGCTCTGACTCACGTGACCGCGTGCCACTGATGTCGATCGCGTTCTGGCCATTTTTGGAAGGGAAGAGGGCTACAGCAAGTCGCTTGCTTTGTGTGCTGAGACAGGCAGGTCGATATAAATATTCGCCTGTCCACTCTTCCAATCTCTTCGTCTGGCACCCATCTTCTTCTTCTTCTTCTTCTCTTACGCAGAGCGTAAATCACACAGCACTCGTTTTCCACTCTCTCTGTCTCTCCCAAAAAAAATGACACGCACTTCGTTTTCCAACGCTGCTTTCGCCCAGCTCGTCTGTCGCCTCCGCCACACCAACGCCCGCTACAACTGCATCGCAGACCATATTCGCCGTCGCATCCGCCACACCAACCACGCCCGACGACGCGCTTCCAAGGCCGGCCTCCGCATCGACACCTCCAAAGCTCGTGCCTGCCCCGAAAAGTACATCTCTACCCAACCGCCTCCTGTCCTCGACCTGTCACCCGCATATAGCCCGGTCGTGGGCGCAAACTCATTGCCCGCCTCGGCTTGTGCGCATATAGCTCACTCGGAGACTGGCGTTGGGCTCGGGATGGAGGGCAATACACCCCGGGACGCATATATGCGCGGTCTCAGGCTTCCCCAGCTCAGAAACCTGCCCGAAGTCATGGCACGTCGTTGTCGTCGCCGTAGGGGCAGCGAAGGGCGACAGCGCATCATGTTGCGTCTGCCACCGCTGAAGCTCCATCTCAACGTCGACTATCAGTGCTGCTACGGTGGAGCTGAGGCGCCGTCCCAGTTCCAGGGACCAGTGCCCGTTCCAGGCGCTCCGCGGTTGACGCCGAAACAGCTACCCGAGGATGAGTGTGGCGCGGAGGTTTTTGAAACGTCGACATCGGGTACGTTCGTTAGTTGCACCGTGGACGTGGTTGGGAGACTGACTTTTCGACTTTCTTTTTTTTCGAATAGCCGTCGATGTCGCAAAGTTAGATCCGTTGATGCCGCCGGTATGTCTGGGGTATGATCATCGCGGCTTGTTGCTGATCTTGGTCGTAACAGATCGACCTCCGCGTTTGCTCGGGCCTCTGTATCACGATCCCGCCGCGTAATGTGAAGCGGAAGCTGCAAGACGTCGAAGCAGAAGAATGCACTGCGTTATCATACCAGCCCAAGGTTGGTTGTTTCGTCAATCTGGGTCTGGTACCGTGGCTTACACCAAAACACAGCGTTTCCTGAAACCTCGTTTGGACGAACCCCGATACCAATGAACGGTCGACTGCCTGCTTGTCATGAATGCCCAATCAGAGACATTACTCTATACCGATCCATAATTTACCCTCTCACGCCGTAACCCCCAACAGTGCATTTCTTGAACACTTTTCTTTCTTTCTTTCCTATCACTGCCATGGTCAGTGTACTTTTGTTACCCAGCCTTTTGGACCGTTGTCACGAGTACTACATTAGAACACTCTTCATTCCTATTTGGATGATACTAGTCTGGACCTTGCTAATGTAGCTCTTGCGAGTTTATCGACACATATCTTATCAGTGCATACAACCCAGATCGTTCCGTATGTGTTCTTTCTTGTCAATCAAGGAGCCAATGTCTCTTTCTGCACGTTGGTGGATGTGTCCAAGTCTCAGATACGAGCTGATACGGTCTCCTCAAGCATAGAAGACCTTCTGCATGTTGGTAAGCAATAATTGTCAAATGTATTCAAGCAGAATACCCGCTGTCTGTTCGTGAGTGCTAGTGAGACTTGATCGCCTTCTGGAAGGGGGAGGGTTTTGAACCCCTCAAACATTCAGGTACCCTGCACAATGGCTTACAGGCACGAAGATCTAATGTGATTGTATTGTTGTTCCCCGATTGGGGGAAGGGTTTTCTCAACCAGAATTGTTCCGTCCTCTGCAAAGTTACAATCAAACCCAAGCGGTTTCTAGGCGAGAAAACTCGTTCGGCCGACCCATTTTCGTTTGCATTCGGATTTGTCCGTGCTGCTTCGCTCTTCTGATCCATGGGTTGCTGATCTTAAGCGTCGGGAGGTGGTACTTTGCGGATGTATCGCTTTGGAGTCTGGATCTTGATTGTTTATATGCTCGCTGTCTTCCGCGATTCGAAGCGCCATCTTCGTGGCCCGGGGGTCTTAGAGAAGACTATCTATAAGGCCTGGACAGTGCCAATGTGGGATGGACATCCCTCGTGCGTCCCGATTCCGTCCCCGGCCATGGTCCAGCGTCTGACTTCGTTTTGACCTACACACTAACTCTTTGTTGTTGGATCCCGCGACACGAGAACATTAGCCCTGAAAAGATTGCACACCTTGTTGGGCCCGGGTCAGTTGCAAAGCATTACTTAAAAAGGCTGAAAATTGTGTGGTCTATTCCGCCCATATTTTTCTACCAAGGTTTTCTCTCTTTGGACGTCGTTCCGTGTGCTATGAGGAGAGGGTGGCAGTAGACTGAGTGCAAAGCGCTCTCCGACCCCGGGGACGGGAGCCCGAGTTGCAGGGTATGGTGAGCTGCGAGGGTGGGTGGGAACACCTCGCAGGTGCGTGTACCCGAAAACCAGGATCGCACGCTCCGGACCCCAGGGGGGTGAGCTGCCAGGAGCCGGAATGGGAAATGGAGGCAGGGCGTGGTGCGTGCGTGCGTTGAAACGGGCCTGGACGAGCGCTGCAAGGCGGATGAGCGACGTGGTGGAGGCGAGAGAGGAAGTACGCAAGCGGTGCCTCTCGCAAGTCCGAAGACCTTGCACTGTGGCTTCACTCGTGCCTCACTGCACCACAGTCCCGACCCCCATTATCTGTATAGCACGTGTTCACCGGATTGAACTTGTGTCATGCAGTCGTCTTCATTTGTCTTAGCTCCCTGGAGTCGAGGAATTGGCGCAACTGCGCCGCTACGATTATCATACAGAATATAACGCACTTGTTGTATGTACAACAGTCCTCTCGATAACTACTAGTGGTCTCCGTTCGCTACACCACACTCGATCACGGAGATGAACGCCCTCAGGGTATGCACCTTGACGATCTCGAGACCAGACCCTTGGACGATCCTCTCCCATTCGCACTGCCAAAGAGTCATTGAAAAGAGAAGAACTTCGAAAGACCAGAATTCTCACCATCGTCCGATCGTACGAGTTGTGGATGGCCATCATATGCAGCCCGAGCGCGAGTGGCATCTTTGCGCTTGCACCATAATTGGCTGGAACGAAGCTCGGAGCGGTCATCAACCCGAGCTCCGGCTTTGGTGGGTGATATCCGTTGGTATTGTTGGTGTTGTTAATGCCGTTGACGCCCACGGTGGAACATCCTTGCGAGACGATCGCAGGGACTTCGACCCTGTCGATGATGAGGATCTTGTTCTTGGATCATGATGCCGCGTGAGGAAATGAGCAAGCATCTGAATTTGGAGTGAACATACCTCCGGTCCTGCGGCAGAGCGGATATTACGCAGTATCTTGATCTGGTGGTGAACGGCTGTGTCAGAAGAAACGAAGAACAACTTGAGAAAGTCTTACACAATTTTCGTCTGACCAGTTGTGCCTAGTAAGGATTATGTATCATTTCAAAATGCTTTTTTTAGACGAAAAGGGAATACTTGCAAGATGTATCTCAAAGTCCACACGGTGTCTTCGGTCGCTTTCGGTTGAGGTTCGAAAAAGCTATGGACCTGAACTTGTATGCGACCAGCTTCCAGCGCTCCTGGTAAGGAACGCTCCACGTTCTGTTCGGCAAAAGGTACGACCTCCGGTAAATCTTGTATCTGGAAGCGACAGTTGGGGAGACTGAAAAAGAGATACAAGGTCACGATTCACGCCTATTTCGCAGGTTCTGTTGGCGTACATTCTAGCAATGGACGATACAAGCCCGCCATGGCCACCTCCTACGTCAATGATCAGCCTTGAATCGAGCGATTTCCACGGATAGTCGGTCAAAAGGGCTGCTTCATAGGTGTTCCCCATCGACTACTTGCACGTCAATGATGATAGTAATTTCAGGTCACGATTGAATTCGGCTTACGCGCACGGAAGATGAGCACTGAGCGAGTGCGTCCGGACGTTGTTTCAGGTACGCAAATATGTCGTCTTTTGTCTCATTTGCGAGTTGAAATGCTGTCTGCGCTGAGGACGTCGAATGCTTCCATTCTGGGTGGGTCATAAAGTCGATCAAAGACGCTGCATACTTTGCCTTTCCTGGCGTCCTGTCGGAAAGAACTGAGAACGGTGTAGAAACGAGCCAGAGTACTTACATAGCCCAGTTTCTCCCATTTCTACCCGGGAGAAGTTCTAGCGCCACACGGTTCAAGACGAACACGTCCGGTTCGCGTTCGCTTACCCAACCCTGTGTTGCGAGGTATCGTAGAATGACGACGAGGCGCTGTGGATTGAGGTCTAGTTTTTCGTAGAGCTCGCGAACGTGCAGGCCGGCCGCTATATGTGCAGGGTCGCCTAGTGCATCTACGATGCCAGTCCTTACGATGATGTCCATGCAGGCGGTGTCATACACAGCGCAAGACTGCTCCACGACTTTCTCGTAGGGTTCTTGCAAAAGATGCTTGAGTTGTCCCTGGAGGCGAGTTGAACCGATCAGCGTCCGAAATACGAATTGCAGGCGATCAACTGACCACACATGCTAGTAGTCAAAGTCAGGACTAATGTACAATGTGAGACCGTTCAACCTCACCTAGTGCGAGCCGCCGTGCTTCATACAACGCAGGCGGCGTCAAAACGTCCGGATTGTCGAGCGGGTGCCTCGAGCAGGTAAAGTTGGAGTACTCGGGAAGTTCTGCTGCCTTGAGTTCAGCTCGAATGGTGTCGAGTGCTCGATTCAAGTTCGTTTGCAAGGCATCGAGCTCGGACGTCGACATGGTTGTCGTCGTAATGGTACGTACCACGATTCAGGTTGCAGGAGCTTCTTAAGTAAATATCTCATCTGAGTTTCAACCTGTAAAGATCTGTGAGTCACTCATGCTGAACTTTCATTTTAGCCCGTTCGGTTTGAATGTTTGAGCGCTCCGTCGCTGAGTCGAGCGGAAACCTCGAATGGAATACGAGTCATCTAATAAGCCAAGTATCGTCAGCCAAAGGACCAACTATTGTTTACCATTGAAGCTGCGTTTTCATGATTTTTTTTTCCTCCCCAGGTTCGGGATCCGAGTTATGTATAGGGACGAGGGACGAGTTACATAAGGTTCAACGGCCGTCTTCAATTTTGATTGATTGCCGCATCTGGAGTCTAGATTGCGCTTATGTAAGGTAGACCTCATGTGAAACCAGCACATGTCACGTGACAAATGCGTGATTTTGCGTGACACACGCCTGTAAATGTATAGGCTAGTGTTGGGCTAGTGATCCAGCTCATCTGGCCAAAATCGGAAAACAATAATTTGTCGGGAAGCCAGTAATCTAATTTTGATTGTTTTCCGATTTTTCAAAAAGTGAGGAGAGAATAAGAAGATGACCTTTCAAAGGTTATCTTTCAAAATTATCTAAAATTAAGATTCAGAGCCAGCACTTTCACGTCCACTCATCCGGTGTACTGCCACACAATCCCCGCCCGTCATTCCTCAAAATTGGATTAGATGCCTGGTGTCACACGTCAGTCACCTCACGTGATATGTGCTGGTTTCACATGAGGTCTACCTTACATTGATTTTCCACTGAATCTCCGTCCTGCATATGTACTAATTTACTTTACTAGAGCGAAATCGTGCCTCGTGTTTTTGTGGCCGCTTCAATCTGCAAAGCCTCTCGTGCCGTTATCGCTAAAGGCACTTCTGTGGGCTCATTGTCCAATCACAACTCTTAAATTCGATCCAAAAAGAGGAATTAAGGGCCCTAAGCTAGGGAACTTCTCACGAATGTCAGTGAGTTTTGCCGCATCCCAACTAATATTGTGCCCAGTTAATCCTAATCGTTGAAAATGACACCTTGTTTTCTTCCAAGTAATTTGTCTCGTACAGGCTTTGCAGCAGTCTTGCGAATTGGAGCTGATTTTAGATGCAATCGACCCTGATACATGGATATTCCAGTGGTTCGAACCTCGGTGATTGATCAAGCTTTCAAGTCTATGATCCGATCAGGGTGTGACTCATCAACATGGCCCCCCAAACTGCTATCAGGACCATTTAATTCTTGTCTCGTCCCGGGCCGCGTAAGGACGCGTTATCACCCACGAATGACCTAAATTAACTATTCTGGCCCATTAATGTCCAACAGAATAAAGGGAAGGTCAGGCTGCGTGAGGTACGTATCTTAGGAACCCGCAGCTCCCGCAAAGCTAAAGTTATCCCTCTTGGTGACCATGGACGTCACGCGTACCGCAATCGACATCCTCGATATCCGAAGCTACCAAGATGGCGCTCAGAAAGCCGAGCACAACCTCGTCGACGTGCTCATAAAGGGTCTCAAAGCACCGTTCAACGAGAAGAGATTCCCCACTATACTTCTCTGGGACGAACGCGGTCTTGAGCTTTATGACAAGGTCATCACGCAAGCGCCAGAATATTACTTGTTTGGCGCCGAAAGTGAGATACTTCGCGAACACGCTTCCGAAATCGCACAAATCATACAGAGTCGTTCGATGCCGAACTGCACGTCCCAAGTCTTATTGGAGCTGGGCGCAGGGTGAGTCTTTGCATATGGTCGTCATATGGGGACCATTTTATGGAATCGACTCGAGCTTCCCCCTGATTCGTGATGCAGTTCCCTTAGGAAGACCGCACATATATTGCGTGCCTTTGCCAATTTGTTACACATCCCTTCTGTGACATACTTTGCACTCGATCTCGAAGAAGAAGAGATCCAGCGATCGTTGACTCGGTTGCTCAATTCCGACTTAGGTTCTGCGCTGCAAGGAAAGATCGCGATGAGAGGTTTGCTCGGTACCTATGATAATGGTATTACGTTCGTACACAGAGGAGGCTTGCAGGACGCGGTTGATAGCCGTGTTGACGGCGGTTCGTCCTTTGCACGTTTCAGAGCGCTGGTTGAGACCTTGACGATCCATTTAACTTTAGGGCCCCAGCTTCACCTCATATTCTTGGGCTCCTCTCTCGGCAATTTTCCGCGAGGAGAGGATGCTGAATTTCTTCGCTCGTTGCCACTACGCCCCGGTTCTGGGGATACTCTCCTTATGGCTCTCGATCATGATAAAGACCCCAAACAGGTCGAGTTGGCCTATAATGATGCTGCAGGTCATGTCAAAAGATTTGCCATGAATGGCCTCAAAGCTACCAGTACCGCACTCGGTAATCCAGATTTGTTCGATCCGAACAATTGGAGCTATGTCAATTCGTATGACAAGGGTCGTCGTGAGTGTGTTCAGAGTACGGCGAGCCATGGATTCCTTGTTCATGACAGCCTAGGTGCCCTCGAGGCATACTTCAAGTGTGTACGTCCCCACAGCATCATCATCCCAAGCACCAAGGAAGAAGTTCATTTCGCGCAAGACGAGCTTATTGGCTTCTCGACGTCTTTCAAGGTAGAAAGTGTACCATCGCTGGATTATTGACACTCATCGTCCCTTACCCAGTACTCCGAGAATGATGTCCATGCGTTGTTTGCTGGTGCCAATTTGCGACCCGTCCAACGTTGGACGAACAGCACGTCGGGCTATTCCATGTGGTTGCTAGAGCGTCCTGCCGAAGACTAGCATAGGGTTCCAACTTCCAAGTAGACAGGATTAGCAAGATGGAAAGAACGCTCCATCGATCATGTTCTTTGAGAAAACTACTCATGTACCGAATTCTGATTCCGGCATGTACTTGTTGTATACTATCATTTCACAGTCCAATGATCTTGAATGTTCGTTGTTCGAAATGAGAGGAGAGACCAAACCAACCTTATTTACAGAAGGCCCCGACGACGTTAATTGCACCTAATCATAAGAATCATGACAGTGCTAGGCGGTGTAAGGGATGTGACATAAGTTTTTGCGATTCATGCATGCACTGGAGTAGTACTATTTGCGACTCCTGCCAGGAGGTCGGTTGGGTGAGCGATGATACAGAATGACAGGGCGGTGGCAAGTTGTGACCCAATAATAATCAGAGTAAGTAAAAAAACATAGTATCTAACAATTGAATATTGAGATCTCGAGATCCCGCGCGTACCATCAACAGCAGCAGCGACGTGATCCACAAACTCACCCCTTATTAGATTGCACTCCAGGGAATTTTTTCTCGATGCACAACTGCAGACCGGAAAATTTTGTTGTCACAATGAAAATTCGAACTCTACCTGTGGTAAAAGATCGACTGATCATATATCATAGCTCAGATGCCAATTGTAGTGGTTGCCAAAAATCTATAGAACTAGCCACAAACAAAACATGAAATGAACAGGAAACGTTTCTACGTATACTAGATCCTTAGTCTGTACACTTCCCAAACACCACTTGCACGATTACTGAGCTAATTTCCAGCACCCTCGGAGGGTCCCAAAATTGCCTCGACAGCGCTTGCTACTCTGTGCCAGCGACCTCGGTTTGCGAGCTCCGTTGTGCCGGAGTAAAGCCGACAACTCAAAGCACCCCAAGCCTTCAGTTTGAAGCCGTCATACGGGGCCACGACACGAGCGAGGAAGGTGGCAATGGCAGGAATATCCAGTTCCTCGATGATGGAGTCCATCACGTTGATGTAAAACATTCCTGGCAATCTTGACCTTAAATTCAAGTGCGTGGTAGCCGTTGACTGAGCTGCCGCTTCGGTAGTGCTGTTGGGCGCGCGGATGACGAGGCCAACGTGATTGAGTAGCGGGCATTTCAGAAGAAGCTGCTCTAGACCGTCCAGTGTGATCAACCCATCAACTGACCCAGGGCGGTTCCAACCTGTTGTCTCATTGATGGAGAGGCATTCCAGGAAAGGCCATGCCGATGCCAGCTCCACGAGGTCGCCATCAGTAAGGTTTATATGAGCCACGATATCGAGCTCTACGTGACGGATGTTGGTGAACGCCATGCTTGGTCGCAGATCCCCAAAGGTAAGACTGCGTTCCGAAGCCCAGTTACGAAGTGTTTGCATGTCAGACTGACGAAGCAAGATTTGATTGTCGCTCCACTGTTCAGCTATTTCCAGGAGACTGACGTCGGTAAGACAAATTGATTGCAGGTTATGGATGGGACCATCGGGACGGTTACAGGCTTCCTGAACAGCTGAAAAAAAGGGTCGAATGTGCTTGGAGAGACACTCGTTGGCATGTACACCGAGTCGCTCGACGGCAGGAAGTTCGACTTGAGCAAGGAACTTTGAGGTCAATTCCAAAGATTGACAGTGGTACGAGAACTGCAAGTTCTTCAAGAACCGGAATACGAGGGCTGAGGTTTCTGAACTGAGAGCAGCGACGATGTCTTCTGCATTGCTGAGTGCGAAGTTGAGCTTGATCAAGGAACGTAGCTGAGAGAGATGTCTCAGATCGTCCGTCTCCAGTTTGATATCGGCACAGTCCAAGACTCGAAGGTCTTTCCATGGCCAGGTATATACACCGCTGGCGCTTGGATAGGCCTTGGACCAGATGCCGATTCCACTGCCCTTCAGAGTGATCTTGGTCAGGTTCGGATAGAATTCGGCCATTGGCGCGATAAAGTCCCGAATGAAGCGTGGCTCGCCTCCAGGCATTGCTAAGGTCGTGATGTGAATGGAATCCAGAGATGTGATATGCTGATGGTGTAGCCAAGGGGAAATTCCATGGACGAAAAATAGATATAACTCCCGGAGATTGGGAAACAGTAGATCCTGCCCGAATAGGTTTTCGGGCACGGCCTGCGCAGCAAATCCCATATCGAGGTTTGTTATCACGCGGATTCTACGTGTGTAACTTCGGAGGATTGACCACTCTTCTTGGGTTAGAGCTCTATAGAACGTGTTGTTCTGTTGAAACTGGGACGAAAGATAATCACTATCGCTGCAGTAGGTTGACAGATGGGAGGAGCGAACTTACGAGTGATCTTGCATAGATTTCACGCGGAATGCACCGCGCTATGGCAGACAGGTTGCTCAATTCTGACCAGAGGATATCCAAGGCCGGTTGCTGGAATGTGCGGCATGTCCTTGCTAAAGCAACCATGTCGGAATTATTATGGGTGAGCATGGCGCGTGGATGGAACGAGGGTGAACGGAAGACATATTTGAAGATGATAAGCAGGATCTCCGGTATTTCGAGTGCGTGATGCATGGCTTGGAGTTATGAGAGCGCGAGTCGATGTGGAAGATCTATGAGCAGTAGTAGGTATGAGAACTAGAGGGGAGGATGTTGTTAGTGGATCGATATCAAGCCGGCGAATTTATACCTTGGGTCCCACTGCCAAAGCATTGACATCTCCACACCGTTGACCACAACAACAACAAAAATAAAGAGCTTTGACAAAAGAAGGAAAAAAAATAACTCATTTTGGGTATTAATTGTTCGTACTCGGCCGGTAGTCATCTACACTTCGGCTTGCCCGTCCCGAGTTACGCTGATATGTTCCACATATTCAGCCCTGTACCGATCATCGTCTCTCATGTTGGCACGCCAATCTGCAAACTGACTGTCCATGACATGATGGGTTATGAGTTCGTCGGTTTAACGTGCACGAGCAAACACGGACCGAGTCAGCGACGAAGCCCTTTGATGTGTGTGCAATGGGTATACTGATTCATCTCTAGATTCCACTATCATCAGCTTTGTTGGGGTGTACGAGATATTCCCTGAGGAAGCTGACCACTCAAGTACTCACCGACAGGCCCAAAAATCCGCGGAGCCCACCACGGCCAAAGCGTTCATTCAAATAATGTGGCCGGTCCAGTGTCCACACGGACACAATAGATTGCAAGTCCGAGGTGCTTTGTCTCGACTGTTAGTCCACATCTACCATCGGCAGCTATTCACAAAACCTTCCGAGACAATTTCCTTTTGTTTTAGAAATATACCGCTGACATTGAGAGCGAGGGAGATGGTGAGGTTGGCAGGGGTTGAGCTGATAGTGCAACTGGTGTGGACCGTCATCTAGGCGGAGGGGTAGGATATGGGTGGGGAACGATAGATGGCGAGGATGGCGTACCGTCTGTGTCTTACACGACGCCGTCCTCGGCAGCGAACCGAATTTCCTTGTTCTTGAACTCGTCGTCGAAAAGCGATAGCCTCGAGCTCATCCGGGTGCACGCCGAGGACGGGCAGTGGGAGGTAGGAGTTGCGCAACTCACCCTTAATTTCTTCAGGTGATATACTGTTCGTACCTCACCTCACAATGACGCTGGCGAAGGTTGGTAGTTAATATATCGCAGAGATCTCGGGGCCGCGTCTGTTGAAGCCTGAAACACCGTTTGGACTGAAGAGCAAGGTCTGACTCGAACCATGTACAAGCGAGAGGCAGTGTGAGCAAAAAAATCAAAACATACTAGTAAGTTTACTGTTTAACAGACATGTTCAGAGACGGACCGGCGGGCCGTACAGTACTTGCAGAGATTGAAAAAGCTTCTGTGACAGCTACTGGGACCAGGCTATCCTAGTCACCGTTCCGAAATGCTCGGGCCATTTTCGCCAAGCCCATGGTAGCCGAGCTCGCTGATTGTGCATTCGTGATTGCCTACCCGCATCGGCTTCCTAGTCACGAGAATGGTCAGGATAGTAGCGAAGTGGAAGTCGGGGATTGACTCTATGATGTAGCACGTGACTGATATCTCTTGTCTACTGTCATCATGTCTGGTATTATGGGATTCTTCAACTCCAAGTACCCTCAGACTATGAATCCGAGAGACAAACCATCAGATCCACTTTCGCGTCTTCGCTTCGCCCTCGAGACTATGCCAGGCTCACGCAAATACGTGTTCACACCCGCAACGCGTGCAGAGATACTATCAGAGCTCTACGACGCTTTCTGGGGCCCGTATGCCCACCTCTTTCTCCCACTCTCCAACTCTAGTCTCCCCATGCACGCAACCCTCGCACAAGTACAGGCAGAGCTTGGCTTTGCGGGCGCGGGTTCACAAGATCCCGTCATCCCAGGTCGTCCATGTGGCCACATTTTCACCAAAGGAGAGAGCTGTTTCCGATGCAAGTGAGCTAAACCCTTTCTTCTTCTTCTTTCTGCCCTGATCTGTCTCTTTCAGAGACTGCGCACTCGATGAGAGCTGCGTCCTCTGCAGTCGTTGCTTCCGTTCCAGCTCACACAAGAACCACAACATCAGCTTCTTTATCGCCCAGCAGTCCGGCGGTTGTTGCGACTGCGGCGACGCTGAAGCTTGGCGCCACGACATTCAATGTCCCTTTCACCCTCTCCTCTCGGGCTCCGATCTTCCAATTGATCCCTCTGCCCCCGACGCTACACCAAGAGTACTTCCCCGGCCCGTCTCCGACGTAGACGTCCCTCCAGTCCCACATTATCCTTTCCGCGCCGCTTTCCCTCCAGAACTCAGAGATATCATGGGTCGCACCATCGGTTATGCCCTCGATTTTCTGCTCGACACCCTTGACTGCTCCCCCGACGAACCAGGCGTGCCTGCCAACGAAGTCGACCTCCGTCTACAGCCCACTTTAGACCCCATGCAGAAAGACCAGTACTCTGTCATCGTTTGGAACGACGACAAGCACTCGTTCGACGAAGTCATCCAGCTCATCTGCGACACCACGAACCGCGATCGCAAGGAGGCAACTACCATGGCCCACGCCATCGACGAACTTGGTCGTGAGATCATCGATATGAACGCCAACGTCTCTCGTCTCTTCGAGATAGCACAGATCATTTCTAAAATCGAGATCGGCGTCACCATTCGCCGCGCATACGACACATTTAGAGAGCAGGTCGTCGTCGTCATCATAGAGTGGCTCCTTGACCTCACCCGTAGCAGACTCGGCACAGACACCCTCGTCATTCGCGAGGTCATCGCAGCCGAGCTCCTCTCTCCTAGACATGACGGCGAAAGCAACACTTACGGTAAAGCGAACCACGTTCCCAACCTTGATAAAGATATCCCAAATGCGTGCAGGATCGACTGGATGTTGCTGTATCATACCCGGCTCTGGAAGAAACCGCGCATCAGCTTGAAGGAGATTTACGGGTCCATTCTCATACTGTCTCATCCTCACAAACTTGCCATAGGTACGGTGTTATTCCAATCTCAATGCTTCCTAACACCTGAGACCACTTCCAGGGAGCCATTTTGCCGCAGTGTATCCACGCA
Organism: Leccinum sublutescens; assembly: GCA_038091555.1. Lineage (NCBI taxonomy): Eukaryota > Fungi > Basidiomycota > Agaricomycetes > Boletales > Boletaceae > Leccinum > Leccinum sublutescens. Next base: position 10,915 of record JBBPOR010000367.1, on the reverse strand, counting down.
TCGTAGACGCTTATCTCCTTGTCGATAGAGAGGCAGAGACGTCCATCAAATATTTCGCCCTCCAACTCTTTACCGTCCCATCCGTAGCAAGTCACATTGTGCGGTATCACGACCTCGTAACGCGTTTGCTCGACATCATCGTCAACTTCTTCACGAACCAAATTAACGAAAAACGTATCCTCAACACTTCGGCAAACAATTCCGAGCTCACAGAGCTGGACGTGGATAGCTTCCCGTTCAAATCCAAGCGTTTCATGCCCGTCTTTAGCGACCTTCGATACCTCTGCCACAACGAACCCGTCCAACAGCTCATCGCCAGGAACCCTTCATTCGTTCGCAAGTTTGCAAAGGTATGTCAGCTATTCATGTGTGTCCACCCGAACAAACGTGCGGCGACGAACCACATCGAGTACGAGACGGACGCTTGGATAAGCGTCTTCAATGTCACCCTCTCTCTGTCCCGCGTCATCAAGGTGTACGGGGAGGCCTATAGCTGGGCGACGCCCTCGCAGTTAATCAACGCCATCTCCATCGTCGTGAGAGACATTCTTGCGGTATGCACCTTGACGAACGACAAACTCGACAAGACCAAATTCTCAAAGCCGGACTACCACGACATTCTCTTTGGGGACGTCGAGTATACCATCTTGCAGTTTGACGTGTTGGAGGGATGGGTCAGCTTCCACCACTCGTTGCACTGGCTTTTGGCGGAGCTGATGAAGAACGTCGACGTTCTCTCGGAAGAATCTTTGAATCGAGCGGGCGTGGCGAGCGTGCGGGACTTGTTCATGCGAATCGCCACAGAGGATGACATTCTCACGATGATCGATTTTCCCTTGCGAGGTATGCTTTGTTATTCTCCTCGTTTTACTCAGGATTTGATGTTGGCCTCGTAGTGCTGGCGATGGTCGCCCAGATTCGCTCTGGACTGTGGGTCCGCAATGGCTTTCCGATACGTGGTCAACTGTTGCATTACCGTGATTTCATGCTTCGCGAGCTGTGCTACGACCAAGATTTATTTATCCTCCAAACGTCTCTCATCATCCTCGATCCAAACACGGTCATCGTGAGCATCCTCGATCGCTTCAATCTCTTGCAATTCTTCCGCGGGGCAGTAATTCATCCGACGTACGAAGGCGCCCAGCTGTCCAGCATGGTTGAGGAGGTCCTATATGTCATCATCACCCTCTTGACGGAAAAGGGCAGTGCTACCAAAATGCCTCTTCCGGTCGCCGTTCGGCGCGAGATCACCCACGCGCTCGCAGCCGGACCGTGCACCTACACCGACCTCGTGAAACGCGTCGCCGAGCGCATGGCGGACGACGTCTGTTTTGAACACGTCCTCAAACAAGTCGCCAACTTTAGAGCGCCGGAGGCGACCGCGGACGTGGGAACCTACGAACTCAAGGACGCGTTGTACGACGAAGTCAATCCGTTTTATTACCACTATGCTCGGAACAGGCGCGAAGAGGTCGAAGCGGTCCTCAAGGCGCGGCTGAAGCGAAAAACGGGCGAGGCGGACCCCGTGATCGTGCCGAAACCGATCGGGATCGAGACGGGTCCGTTTTCGATCCTACCGTCGCTGCTCGAGTCCGAGGTCCTCCTGCAAGTTATGTTTTACGCCATCTACAACGTGCTCGTGTTGTCGGACGCGGCTGGGACCACCCCGCCGTCTGCGGAGGCGATCCTCGATCAGGCGTTTTATCTTGTCATGGTTGCGCTCGTGGAACGCGCATCGGTGTTTAGCCATCTGTCTGCGCTCAAGGTGTTCGAGGACGGCAAGAACTTGATCGATGTCGTGTGTGCGATGGAGAACGCGGAGTACTTCAAGCCCTATGCTGCTCGGGTGGGGTGGATCTTGAGGGAGATGTCCAAGTTCGTGCCGGAGGAAGTGCAGGGGCGGCGCAAGGTCGTGACGGTGACAGAGTCTGGCGTGGACCCGGAGATGCTCAAGAAGCGCGCGGCCAAGGCGAGGCAGGAGGCGATCATGGCGCAGATGAAGGCCCAGCAAGCGAGCTTTGCGATCAATTATGAAGACGTGGACGATGATGAGGACGAAGACATGGATGAGACGCCGGAAGAGGATTTGATACAGTACGGATCGTGCATCGTGTGCCAGGAGGACCTGAACGACTCGAAGCCGTGGGGGATGCTCGGGCTCGTCCAGCCCAGCCGATTGTTACGGAAACATCCCGACAGCCACAGCGCGTATCTCAACGAGCTGATGGGGATGTCGGCCTCTCTCGATCGCTGTTTGCAGTCACCGAAATCACCGCCGTCGACGTTTCCCTCTGTGGACGCGGATTTCCACGAGGACGTGACGCAGTTTGCGCCCAACTTTGATGGGTTCCCGGCTCAGCACACCCGATTCGGTTTGCACGCGTCCATGTGTGGGCACATGATGCACATGGAGTGTTTCCAGATTTACAACGCTTCTGTACGTCAACGGCATCGCGCGCACGCGACGCGGAACCATCCCGAGAATATGCTGCGCAAAGAGTACATTTGTCCGCTATGCAAGGGTCTCGGCAACGTCATACTCCCCATCTCCCGTCCTTCGACTCTTCCTGCGACGTCTGCCTCGTTCCCAGACTGGATCCGCGCTGTGGGGATCTCGATTCTCAAGTCCAAGCCAGACCTGGCGATGGACGCGCTCCAGTTCCGCAATGGCACGGGCGAGTTTGTGTTTTGGAGCGCGCAGGACCCCAACTATGCGGTTCAGATTCGGCGGGGGGACAACTTTGAGACGTTCAAGATGCTGGACAGTCTGGCGAACGTGTCCAAGATTCTATCGCAGCAGACGAGGCATTTGAGGGAGAGGCCAGAGCCGGAGTCGGGGGACCGGGGGTCTGGAATTTATTTGCCGGAGGAGTTGGTGGGGTATACGATTGCTTCGATCGAAGTGGCGACGCGCGGGACGTCGGCGCGTGCGGGTGGTGGTGGTGCCGGGGGCAATGTCGCGGACGCCCTGACGGAGCCACAGGTGCGACTCGTTCGGTCTCTCCTCGGGTGTCTAGCGTCATTAGCCAAGATCGAGCTCGAAGGGCGCTTTCCGGACGGGGGCAAGGAGGCTGTGAAGCAGGCGATCGTGAAACGGCTGCTGCCCGAGTGGTCGCGGACGTCGCTGACGTCGTATGCGTACCCGCTGCTGCTGCGCGATCCGCTGACGATCTTGGTGGAGACTGCCGCTGTCGCGCCGGAGATGCTGCAGCACGTGCTGGTGTTGTGTTATTATGCGTGTCTGGCCCGGACGGTGATCGGGCTCGTGTACGTGCTGAACAAGGCGAGGTCGTCGAGCCATGGTGTGCCCATTCCCACTCCCTCGTCGTCAGCAAGAACGAAGCGACAACGGCAACGGCAACCAGATCTATTCGGGGACGTGCGCATGTTTTTCTTGTCAGTCGTGCGGCACTCGCCCGTGTTTGAGCATACGGCGACGCTCGTGTTCGAGACGTTTGGGGAGGCGCGGATCGAGAGGCTGTTGTATGCGTTTACGTTGCCGTTTTTGAGGCGGGCAGCGATTCTGTGTCGGGCTGTGCTTCCGAACGCGTTTGCGACGCCATCGAGGAGAGGGGAGGAAGGGGGTGAGGAAGGAGCCGAAGAAGAAGCCGAAGAAGAAGCCGAAGAAGACGAATACCGGCGTCTGCTGACGCTATTGCACGTCCCGCCGCTATCTGACCTGCCGAACCAGGATACGCTGCAGAACGCGTTATCGGGGTGGTGTGCGCACTATGGTCATTCGCACGCGGCGTCGCAGCTCAACTGTGGGGTTGCGCTCGAGTATGCGGGGGTGTATCGGCTTGCGCGGTTGCCGATCGTATTGGATGATTTGTTTGTGTTTGGGGAGAGGGACAAGGACAAGGACAAGGAGAGGCGGGTGATGCGGTGTGTGCGATGCGGTACGGTGCCGACGGACGCGGCGATCTGTTTAGCGTGCGGAGCGACGTGCTGCATGCTCAGTCACTGTTGTGTGGACATGGAGGGCAGCGGTCGGGGCGAGTGTAACATGCATATGCGAGAGTACGTCTTTTGTTTTCTTTCACGCACGCGGATGCTCACACTTTGACGACAAGATGCGGCGGCGCGGTTGGGCTGTTCTTTGTCGTCAAGCGGTGCTCCCTGCTGTACCTCTATGTCAACAACGGGTCGTTTGTGCAGTCGCCTTACTTGGACGCGCACGGCGAAGTGGACTGGTCGATGCGGTGAGCACCGGCGGTGTTTTTCGTTTTCGTTTCGCGGGGCTGATTCTATAATTGCTTTACAGGCGAGGAAGACGACAGTATTTACACGGTCCGCGATGGGAAGAGGTGCGCAAGACGTGGCTTAACCATGGTATTCCGACGGCCGTCGCGCGCAAGTTGGAGAGCACGGTGGATAATGGCGGGTGGGAGAATTTGTAAGGGCTGTTGATGCGCCGCGGAGAGTTGCGCAAGCAACTCGGGTTGGATTAGATGGATCGTATCCAGCCAGATTGAGTTGGCGGTGGGGTCGGGTACGTCACGACGAGGGCAAAATAGAGAGAGACTTGCATTCGTTGGCGCGCCCGTCGTGTAGGACGGACGCATGTTTTTTTTTACGCGTACATACTGTATGTAGAATAGATTCGCGTGAGGGTTGAGGTTGCAGGGTCAATGATGAATATTAAGATTGTTCGCGACGACTCGGGGCGTGTCTGAGTCGCGTGGGTCACCGTTTGATCTCCCCCCAAGTTAATGTCGATCGTTTCAGCGAGCGTGGGACCAGCATGTGTGGAGTCCTGGACCCTTTAGGGGACAGGTTTGGGGGGGTAACTCGTGCTCAACCGGTCCCCGTACCGGGATCCGTTTGAAGCAAGCATCATTAGCGATGCCACAGCGCGAGACGGTGCACATTCTGCTGAGCGGATATAAGGTTGATACTGTCGGAGCCCTGTTGAGTTGGCTCTTGATCACGCAGCGATTGGCGTGAGAGCTCGGGAAATCCGGGGCAGGGTGGCGCAAAACATGGCGGTGACCCAAGAATTTCGTCCTGGACGATAATCGATAATTGCCCAGTGGTGGCAGGTCTTGTGACTCAGATCTGGCAGTGATTGTGCGCGGATCGCGTCTCTCTTCATCAAATTTCAGTTTGGATGGCGCTCAGACTCTTCACGAGACGTATTATCTGTCACCGCATCCCAAGAAATTGATCTCTTGCTAAGCTGGGAAGGAGCCTTGGAGGGAAGCAAAACCCAGTGGTGGTTGTGAGTACGGTCGAGTTTTACACCCACTCGTTCTCGCTGATGTGTGGAAATGTGACAACTAACTTGCTTCCACAACGAAGCGCTAACGTAGCCAAAGTGTTGCACTGATCGAAAGCAAGGTGTAGATGGCTCCACCGACTCACCGCCATTCTACCATCGTCCGCTCCGCCTTGCACTGGAAGCAAGCTTGGTGACATGCACCATGAAGAGTGCACTCGGTTGAATGCGGCTGGTGAGTCTAGACTCTCTCGCTAAACTCTCCACCCATACTTGTTCGAATGATCCGCATGGACTTCATCAGTCCAATTGTTATCCGGTTAGATCCTAGACGTGATGCCATCCCGACAGTTATTTAAGTAAAGTTAGACACACGTACTTGATGGTATCCGTGCTCCTCCACATTTGCTACCCAATGTTCTTCAAGGTGATCACAACCATCGCCGTCACAGTGGCTGTTCTCGTTCTGGCCGCCGCCCAAACACCTGATCGTATAGCCATACCACTCACGAAACGCTCTGATTCCGACGCGCACAATTTTCATGCTACATCACAAAACGCGTAAATCGACCTCTGATGTCCTCAGGCATCGTTTTTGCTTACACATTTTTTTTAGCAAGATCATTCATGGGCCAAGTGACATGGATGGTTCCGATAGGAACGAGGGAACACATCCTTCTGTTGTGCAACGGGCCGGGCCCGGAGCCGGCATTGATGTGACACCATACATACATGGTAGAATATGGGTTGGGACCATTTCGATCGGCACTCCTCCCAAGTCCTTCACTGGCAAGTCTTTCCGTGCATTCGTGACACCCACTCACTCTAGTCGCCACCTCAGTCCAGTTAAACACCGGTTCTAGGTAAGTGTTTTCCGTTAGTATCATCTACTGTTTTGTCTTATTCGACCCAGCGATCTCTTTATTCCAGCCTCAGTCGGTGATGGGAACTGCAGAAGCCACCCTGACCTCTGGGATCCCGCATCGTCCCAGGTCACCAACTTGGACCTCCATCCAGATTTTCAAATAGAATTCGCAGATGGCAGGATTGCCCGCGGTAAACAATTCATAGACAATGTAACCATTGCTGGTTTTACCGTATGTTTTTACTCTTTTCGAACATCATCACTTCCGACCGATGAATAGGCAGACGTTCAGACCATCGGTGGCGCAACAACATACTCTTCAAATATGGGAGCAGTTCAATTTCCTGCAGATGGTATATTGGGATTAGGTTTCCCGTCTTTGTCAGTATTTTTTGGAAAGAGCCCTTTGCTTCATACGCTCTTCAGTGAAGGAAAGCTGTCTCAACCAGTGTTTTCACTCAAGCTCACCACTTCTGGAGGCGAGCTGTACATCGGTGGAACGAACGAGGGGCTTTACATTCATAGCACCCTCGTCTATACCCCTGTAATACATCTGGTGAGCGCAAATACCAGGCGGTATGGATACATACTTAGATTACCCTTTCAGGGTCTCTGGGCGCTGAAGATAGATAACATTAAAGTCAACGGAAAGATAGCTCTGACAGATGTACCCGCCATCATCGATTCTGGTTCCCACTACATTATTGGTGATCCGCAGCGAGTTTTGGCCCTGCACTATCCGTTTGGCGGTGCGCCATTCCCGACGGGTCGCTACACCTGTGAGTTTTGATCTAATTTGGTACTTTTGATTGACTCCCTGTAGTCCCATGCAAGACTTTTCCCATCATGACTTTCACCATTGGTGGAAGGTCGTTTGATATTCCTGCCAAGGTCCTCAACATGGGACGGGTTGAGAAATCCTCGCGCGATTGCTTTAGCGGAATATTGAGTGTGACTCAGGATGCTAGTGAGATTCTTCTGATCAGTTTTTACTCTTCCCATGCTGACCGAGACCCGCTGGACCCGACTAGATGTCTGGTTCATCGGGACCATCTTCCTCCAGCAGTTCTATACCGTGTTTGATTTCAATAGCGAGTCACCACGAGTTGGATTCGCGGAGCTTTTGCTTCCGAGTCAATAATACTATCCATAGATAGTCTCCCGTAGGCAGACCCTAAGTAGGCAGGAAGACAATCGTTCCTTCTTTGTCACGGATTTTAAGAAATGGCCGCTCTAGGTAAGGTTTCCTTGGTCGGGTTTTTGTCTGTCGCTGACGGGTTGCGCGATCTACGTGTAGTGCCGCGTGTTGAGATGTTCCGTATGGTCTGTTACGTCGAGATTTTGAGTTTATCGAGCTTTGTTCCCGCGAGCTTCCGGCGGTGTCATTGTAACCGACGCGGCATGGGCTGGTTTTGCGCGTCACCATTGGTTTAGAATAGGGAACACATTGATTGTGCTACCTCGTGTGGACGAGTGACTAGCGGACTCAGGCTACCAAAATGCCATACAAGATCCTACTGGAGCCTAACCAGAGTACGGTCGAGTTCTAAGCCCGCCTATTCTCGCTGACGTGTGGAAATGTGACAAAAGAGTACATATGTCCGCTATGCAAGGGTCTCGGCAACGTCATCCTCCCCATCTCCCGTCCTTCGGCTCTTCCTGCGACGTCTGCCTCGTTCCCAGATTGGATCCGCGCCGTGTGGATCTCGATTCTCAAGTCCAAGCCTGACCTGACGATGGATGCGCTCCAGTTCCGCAACGGCACGGGCGAGTTTGTATTTTGGAGCGCACAGGACCCCAACTATGCGGTTCAGATTCGGCGGGGGGATAACTTTGAGACGTTCAAGATGCTGGACAGTCTGGCGAACGTGGCCAAGATCCTATCACAGCAGACGAGGCATTTGAGGGAGAGGCCGGAGCCGGAGTCGGGGGACCGGGGGTCTGGAATCTATTTTCCGGAGGAGTTGGTGGGGTATACGATCGCTTCGATCGAAGTGGCGACGTGCGGGAGGTGGTGGCACCGGTGGCAACGTTGCGGACGCCTTAACGGAGCCACATGTGCGACTTGTTCAGTCTCTCCTCGGGTGTCTAGCGTCATTAGCCAAGATCGAGCTCGAAGGGCGCTTTTCGGACGGGGGCAAGGAGGCTGTGAAGCAGGCGATCGTGAAACGGCTGCTGCCCGAATGGTCGCGGACGTCGCTGACGTCGTATGCGTACCCGCTGTTGCTGCGCGATCCGCTGACGATCTTGGTGGAGACTGCCGCTGTCGCGCCGGAGATGCTGCAGCACGTACTGGTGTTGTGTTATTATACGTGTCTGGCGCGGACGGTGATCGGGCTCGTGTATGTGCTGAACAAGGCGCGGTCGTCGAGCCATGGTGTGCCCATTCCCACTCCCTCGTCGTCAGCAAGAACGAAGCGACAACGGCAACGGCAACCAGATCTATTCGGGGACGTGCGCATGTTTTTCTTGTCAGTCGTGCGGGGCTATTCTTTGTCGTCAAGCGGTGCTCCCTGCTGTACCTCTATGTCAACAACGGGTCGTTTGTGCAGTCGCCTTACTTGGACGCGCACGGCGAAGTGGACTGGTCGATGCGGTGAGCACCTGCGGTGTTTTTCATTTTCTTTCCCCGGGGCTGATTCTATAATCGTTTTACAGGCGAGGAAGACGACAGTATTTACACGGTCCGCGATGGGAAGAGGTACGCAAGACGTGGCTTAACCATGGTATTCCGACGGCCGTCGCGCGCAAGTTGGAGAGCACGGTGGATAATGGCGGGTGGGAGAATTTGTGAGGGTTGCTGGTGCACTTCGGAGAGTTGCACAAGCAACTCGGGTTGGATTGGATGGGATCGTATCCAGCCAGATTGAGTTGGCGGTTGGGTCGGGTACGTCGCGACGAGGGCAAAATAGAGAGAGGTTTGCATTCGTTGGCGCGCCCGGCGTCGTGTAGGACGGACGCATGTTTTTTTTTACGCATACATACTGTATGTAGAATAAATTCGCGTGAGGGTTGAGGCCTTGAGGTTGCAGGATCAATGTCGAATATTGAATATTGTTCGCGACGACTCGGGGCGTGTCTGAGTCCCCTTGGTCCCCGTTCGACCTCGCCCAAGTTAATGTCGATCGTTTCAGCGAGCGTGGGACCAGTGGCATGTGTTCCTGGACCCTTTAGGGGACAGGTTTGGGGGGGAAACTCGTGCTCAACCGGCCCCGGTACCGGGATCCGTTTGAAGCAAGCATCATTAGCGATGCCATGGCAGCGCGAGACGGTGCACATTCTGCTGGGCGGATATAAGGTTGATACTGTCGGAGCCATGTTGAGTTGGCTCTTGATCGTGCAGGGATTGGCGTGAGCGCTCGGGAAATCCGGGGCAGGGTGGCGCAAAACATGGCGGTGACCCAAGAATTTCGTCCTGGGCCGCCGATAATCGATAATTGTCCAGCAGGTCTTGTGACTCAGATCTGACTGTGTCTCTCTTCATCAAATTTCAATTTGGATGGCGCCCAGATTCTTTTGCTAAACTCTTCACTCATACCTCTTTCGAAACTTTCGATCCGAATGTTCTTCATCAGTCTGATTGTTATCCGGTTAGTTCCTAGACGTGATTCCATCATCCCGACATGTATTTATGTCAGGCGCACGTACTTGATGGTATGTGTGTTCCTCCACATTTACCACCCAATGTTCTACAAGCTGATCACAGCCATTGCCGTCACGACGCCTATTTTTGTTCTGGCCGCCCAAACACCTGATCCTACGGGGGGGAGTGATGGTATAGCCATACCACTCACGAAACGCTCTGATTCCGACGCGCACAATTTTCATGCTACATCACAAAACGCGTAAATCGACCTCTGATGTCCTCAGGCATGATCGTTTTTGCTTACACATTTTTTTTAGCAAGATCATTCATGGGCCAAGTGGCATGGATGGTTTCGATAGGAACCAGGGAACGCATCCTTCTGTTGTGCAACGGGCCGGGCCCGGAGCCGGCATTGGTGTGACACCATACATGAATGGTAGAATATGGGTTGCGACCATTTCGATCGGCACTCCTCCCAAGTCCTTCATTGGCAAGTTTTTTCCGTGCATTCGTGACACCCACTGATTCTAGTCGCCACCTCAGTCGAGTTAAACACCGGTTCTAGGTAAGTGTTTTCCGTCAGTACCATCTACTATTTTGTCTTATTCGACCCAGCGATCTCTTTATTCCAGCCTCAGTCGGTGATGGGAACTGCAGAAGCCACCTTGACCTCTGGGATCCCGCATCATCCATGGTCACCAACTTGGACCTCCATCCAGATTTTCAGCTAGAATTCACAGATGGCAGGATTGCCCGCGGTAAACAATTCATCGACAATGTAACCATTGCTGGTTTGACCGTATGTTTTTACTCTTTTCGAACATCATCATTTCCGACCGATGAATAGGCAGACGTTCAGACCATCGGTGGCGCAACAACATACTCTTCAAATATGGGAATATTTCAATTTCCTGCAGATGGTATATTGGGATTAGGTTTCCCGTCTTTGTCAGTATTTTTTGGAAAGAGCCCTTTGCTTTACACACTCTTCAGTGAAGGAAAGCTGTCTCAACCAGTGTTTTCACTCAAGCTCATCACTTCTGGAGGCGAGCTGTACATCGGTGGAACGAACGAGGGGCTTTACATTCATAGCACCCTCGTCTATACCCCTGTACTAACACATCTGGTGAGCGCAAATACCAGGCGGTATGGATACATACTTAGATTACCCTTTCAGGGTCTCTGGGCGCTGAAGATAGATAACATTAAAGTCAACGGAAAGATAGCTCTGACAGATGTACCCGCC
>JBBPOR010000366.1:0-24761 GCA_038091555.1 Leccinum sublutescens | reverse complement strand
GTGGGGAGAGGGATTGGGGGTGGATTTGTGAGTGCGGGTTGGTGCACGAGGGGGGGAGAGAACTGACCTTACGAATGATCTTGGATTGCGCGCTCGCGCTGACCTCGAATGCGACCGAATTCATTAGGTTCTCGTTGATTATAGCTATGTTGAATGTTCTGCCGGAATTATTCTTGAGTTCGTCACTTCAGTCAACCCCGAAACAGGGCCTCTTAGGTGTATTTTTTGACCCAAAAATTACACCTAAGAGGTCACTTTTCCATGGTTTGCCCCATGATTTTCTACATAATCCAGTGGATATGCCCAAGGATATGGAATATTATTTCGATTTTTTTGATCATGGGCATGCCTCTGAGTGTTATCTGGGCATATCTTAGGTGATTTTCATGGTCTTCCTGGACATATCCATACACTTTTTGTAGTGTAACTGGGCATTATTTGGGCATTTCTTAGGTGATTTCCAGGATGTTTCTGGACATATCCTTACACTTTTTTGGTGTATCTAGGAATTGTTTGGGCATATCTTAGGTGATTTTCATGGTGTTCCTGGACATATCCATACACTTTTTGGGTGCATCTGAGCATCATTTGGGCACATCTGAGGTGATTTTCAGGATGTTTCTGGACATATACATACACTTTTTGGGTGTGTCTAGGCATTGTTTGGGCATATCTTAGGTGATTTCCATGGTCTTCCTGGACATATCCATACACTTTTTGGGTGCATCTGAACATCATTTGGGCATATCCTGGGTGATTTTTCTTCAACTCTAGGTCACTTTCTGGGTATGTCTGAGCATTACATGGGCACTTCTTGGTGGTTTTTGTAGAATTCCTGGACATGTCCTGAGACCTCATAGACATGCCCAGCATTATATGCAGGGTGTGCCCTAAGACTGCTATGATTATGGGGTCTGCCCAATTATTCCATTGGGCATATATATCCATGCCTCATGAACATGCCCTTCTTGATCTGGATATGTCCTAACAGTTACTCGGGACCTGTCCCTACACAAAATATACACCATGGACATATCCTGTGTGTTGCATGGGACATGTCCATCAACATTTTGTATGTTAGGGGCACATCCAACAAGCCTGTTGAACATGCCCTTCTTCATATGGACATTTCCTAACAGTTACTCAGGACCTGTCCATATACAAAATATACACCATGGACATATCCTGTTTGATGCATTGGACATGTCCATCAACATTTTGTATGTTAGGGGCACATTCAATCATTCATGTGGGCACATATATTCATGCCTCATGAACATGCCCTGTGGGATCTGGATATGTCCTAACAGTTGCTTGGGACCTATCCATACACAAAATATACACCATGGACATATCCTGTGTGATGCATTGGACATGTCCATCAACATTTTTTATGTCAGGGGCACACCCAATCATGCCTGTGGCCACATACATCCATGCTTCATGAACATGCCCTTCTTTATGTGGACATGTCCTAGCAGTTACTCGGGACCTGTCTATACACCGCATGTACCCCATGGACATGTCCTGTGTAATGCATTGGACATGTTCATTCATATTTTTTATGTCAGGGCACACCCAATTATCACAATTATCACAGTGGACACATATATCTATGCCTCATGAACATGCCCTTTATGATATGGACATGTCCTAACAGCTACCTGGGACCTGTCCATACACAACATATACAACATGGACATATCCTATGTGATGCATTGGACATGTCCATCAATATTTTTTATGTTAGGGGCACACCCAATCATCCCTGTGGGCACATATATTTATCCCTCATGAACATGCCCTTCTTCATATGGACATGTCCTAACAGCCACTTGGGACCTGTCTATACACCGCATGTACCCCATGGACATGTCCTGTGTGATGCATTGGACATGTCTGTCCATATTATTCATGTCAGGGCACACCCAATTATCACAGTGGGCACATACATCTATGCCTCATGAACATGCCCTTTATGACATGGACATGTCCTAACAGCTACCTGGGACCTGTCCATACACAAAATATATAACATGGACATATCCTGTGTGATGCATTGGACATGTCCATCAACCCTTTTTATGTTAGGGGCATATCCAATCATTACTATGGGCACATACATCCATGCTTCATAAACATGCCCTTTTTTATGTGGACATGTCCTGACAGTTACTTGGGACATGTCCATATATACAATATACACCATGGACATATCCCGTGTGATGTATTGGACATGTCCATCCATATTTTTTATGTCAGGGCACACCCAATTATCACAGTGGGCACATACATCTATGCCTCATGAACGTGCCCTTTATGATATGGACATGTCCTAACAGCTACCTGGGACCTGTCCATACACAAAATATATAACATGGACATATCCTGTGTGATGCATTGGACATGTCCATCAACCTTTTTTATGTTAGGGGCATACCCAATCATCACTATAGGCACATACATCCATGCTTCATGAACATGCCCTTCTTTATGAGGATATGTCCTAACAGTTACTTGGGACCTGTCCATACACAAAATATAGACGATGGACATATCCCGGGTGATGCATTGGACATGTCCATCAACATTTTTGTTGTTTGGGGCACACCCAAATATCCAAGTGGGCATATATATACATGCCTCATGAACATGCCCTTCTTTATTTGGGACATGTCCATATACAAAATATACACCATGGACATGTCCTAACAGCTACTTGGGACCTGTCCATACAGACAATATACACCATGGATATATCCTGTGCAATGCATTGGACATGTCTGTCAATATTTTTTATGTCAGGGTATACCCAATTATCACCGTGGACAGATACATCTATGCCTCATGAACATGCCCTTTATGATATGGACATGTCCTAACAGCTATCTGGGACCTGTCCATACACAAAATATATAACATGGACATATCCTATGTGATGCATTGGACATGTCCATCAATATTTTTTATGTTAGGGGCATATCCAATCATCCCTGTGGGCACATACATCCATGCTTCATGAACATGCCTTTATATATGTGGACATGTCCTGACAGTTACTTGGGACATGTCCATATACAAAATATACACCATGGACATATCCTGTGTGATGAATTGGACATGTCCATCCATATTTTGTATGTCAGGGCACACCCAATTATCACAATGGGCACATACATGTATGGCTCATGAACATGCCCAAAGGATCTGGACATGTCCTAATAGTTACCTGGGATCTATCCATATACAAAATATACACCATGGACATATCCCATGTGATGCATTGGACATGTCCATCAACATTTGTTATGTCAGGGGCACACCCAATCATCCCTATAGGCACTTACATCCATGCCTCATGAACATGCCCTTCTTTATGTGGACATGTCCTAGCAATTACTCAGGACCTGTCCATACACAAATATAGAAGATGGACATATCCTATGTGATGCATAGGACATGTCCATCAATATGTTTTATGTCAGGGGCACACCCAATTATCACAGTGGGCACATACATCCATGCCTCATGAATATGCCCTTCTTTATGAGGATATGTCCTAACAGTTACTCGGGACCTGTCCATACACAAAATATAGAAGATGGACATATCCTGGGTGATGCATTGGACATGTCCATCAACATTTTTTATGTTTGGGGCACACCCAGATATCCCAGTGTGCATATATATATATGCCTCATGAACATGCCCTTCTTTATCTGGACATGTCTTGACAGTTACTTGGGACATGTCCATATACAAAATATACACCATGGACATATCCCGTGTGATGCATTGGACATGTCCATCCATATTTTTTATGTCAGGGCACACCCAATCACTACAGTGGGCACATACATTGATAGGCTTCATAAACATGCCCTTCTTTATGTGGACATGTCCCGACAGTTACTTGGGACATGTCCATATACAAAATATATGCCATGGACATATCCTGTGTGATCCATTGGTCATGTCTATCCATATTTTTCATGTCAGGGGCACACCCAATCATCACAGTGGGCACAGACATCCATGTCTCATGAACATGCCTTTCTTGATATGGACATATCCTAACAGTTACTTGGGACATGTCCATATATACAATATACACAATGGACATATCCCATGTGATGCATTGGACATGTTCCATCAATATTTTTTCATGTCAGGGCACACCCAATTATCCAGTGGGCACAATATTCATGCCTCATGAACATGCCCTTCTTGATATGGATATGTCCTACCAATTACTTCGGACCTGCCCACATATGTAATATACATCATGGACATGTCCAATGCATCACCATTGGACTTGTCCAACACCATTTTTTATATCAGGGCACATCCACTTATTGCCTTGGATACACCATACACATGCCCAGCATGTCATGGATACATCTTTCCACTGTGTCAAATCTGCCCACTGAACTCTTTCATCATCAATCAATGATATAATGCCAAACACAGAAGTGCTAACATGGGTAACATGAATGACGAAACTTCTACTCGAAAATCAAGATAATGAAGAACATTGGGGTATATGTCAGCAATCAATGAATGTAGTTCAACGGTAAGAAGGTCCAGGGTATAGGGTATACTAACGGAACGGAGTGCAAACAATGTTGATGGATTAGTTGGTAGGGTATACGAGTGAGAGAAAGAATGTGGACAACCTATCAACACGGATGACGAAACTGAACATAGAAGAGCACAGAATTGAACGTAGACGAGCAGGGTATAATAGTTGAGGACTGCAAGATTGGTACTATGAATTAAATTGTCGTATTGCACTGTATCCGATCAATATCACTTACCAGATCTAATCACGATATTTGCGTCGCTGAGTCTCCACCCTCCCCTTCTTGTGTGTCGCTGACGACCCATCACGGTGACGCCGGTCCGAATCCGACGCCCTGTATTTTCGACGCTCAGGTGTGTCATTGCGTTCCCGATGTCGCGATGGTCCCGCCTTGCTCGAATGAATCTCTCTGTCATCTTCTCTGCGTGGCTTCTTGACGTGACGCGCCCGCACCGAATTTTCTTCACCCTCGCTGCTATCAGCTTCCTCATCTGAGTGAATAACTTCATATGTCGTCGTAAGCAATTTGCAGGCAAGTTGTGAAGACAGTTCTCACCGATGTACTCTCGCTCGGTATGCTTCCTAACACGCCCTGGAGATCGGCTTTTATAGCGTCGTTTGCGTGTCCCGATCTCCTTCCCAGTCGCAGGTGTGTCGTCGTCATCTGGACTGGAGTCGATATGACGATGAACACGAACATCACGATCGCCACGCTCTCGTCGAGTGGTTCCGTGGGATCGTTCCTTATCGAAATCATCTTGAGCTGCGAAAAGCCATCCGTTAAATTTTAGACTGTACAGCAACCATGAACATACGTTGCTGCCGGCTCCGTTCTTCACGGTTTTCTCGGCGGACTCTCGGAAGGAGGGATTCTTCCTGCAAGCTATCATACTCCTCCGTTTCATAGACACGTCGACCTCCACTCCTGCTACGTTGGTGTCGCGGCCGAGAACCCAACCCGGTGCGACCAGGACGATTGTGAATATCTTTCTCCCTATTGCCTTCACCGGAATCGTTGCTTTCATCTTCGCGTTCGTCTGCACGCGACTCGACTCTCCTGAGGCTTGAGACTCCTTTGTCTGAGACTCCTTTTTCGCCCTTCGCTCCCCGCGGCCTCTTCTTCTTTGCAAGCTTCGAGTTCTTCTCTGCCATGACTTCTTTACACAGAACGAGGTGGCGGCGTTTGCCATTTGCGTCTCTACGACTAAGAATCAAGGGCACCTCTGCTGCCAAAGGATCTCCGTCGTCGATTAATTTGCAAACATCTTTGATACGTCATCAGTATTTGGGGCGCTCACAATAAATCAGGTCATACCTTCGGGAAGAGGTCGGAATTCGAGAACGTGACTGGGCGATGGCTGGTAACCGTCATCCTCATCATCAGATTCCCTCCCCGCCGTTTTCCCCTTGCCTTTATCGGAGGCACAGATATTTGCTTCTCCCAGGACGAGTTCTAGGTGGTGACCAAGCAATCTGATCACTTGCGTCGACGATATTTTCCGAAGGTCGAAATTCTGGCCTGGTAGGTCCACTTCACTTGGCCAGCCAACTATCATGAAGCGATTCTCATATGCGATATGCAGAAGCTTTTTCCAGGGTACAGTCGGCTTCGTCCATCCATAGGGTTCTGCAAAACCTCAGTCACCAGCAAACGTATACACAGTGGAAGACTTACTAAGCAAGCGACGGACCACTAATTTGGCTATACGCCGATTGCGATCGCGGACAGCCTCGTTTGGATTGTGCTTGTATGCAATGTTGTCCTTGCTTGCGCCGAACGGATTGGGTAGCTCGGGAAGCGCAGGATTCTGTCCTTCCTCCTCGGCTTTCGATGCATACCTGGTGTTTTGATTAGCGTGTACATATCCCAGACGAACAGAGTACTCACCTCACCAGTGTCCCCCACCAATCCGAGAGCCGCTTGACATCTATGTCTTGCGTCGCCAAGATCCTCTCGATCAGAGGGGAGCCTGTCCACATCCCGGAGCCCATGCGTGCACCCTCATCAACTCCTGTATCGACAACGAATCCCCATACATGTAAATCCTCCAGGCGAGCGTAGGCCGCAGACTGCAAGAACCGTTAGAATAAGAAACTGATCACATAGTACAGTACTTACACTTTTAGCGAAAGCATCGCGGCAGTGGTTAACGCGGGAAGATGTCCTTTTCGGCCCACCTGCTTCCGCGCTCCTGCTCGTATACCAGTGAGCCCGTATTTCATCCCACTGTTCATCCGCATTCTCTTCGTTCAGGAGGCTGTGATAGTGGTCTTTCTGCCGAATCTTCAAAGCTTTGGAACTCTCTGAACGATTTCGTTAACTCGAGATATGATTCGATTCCATAACGCCTTGGCTCACCTCCGTCCTTGGCTTGAGTAGCAGAGAACCATGACTGATGCATATTCCAAACCTGCTCGCTTCGACCGGTTGGCATGAGCAAACTGGCCATGGTCATAATCGTCCGTTTAGTTTTGTTGTATTTCTTGGCGAGGGCACAGGCTTGTCTTTCGATCTCGGCACCTAGCTGCTCGCACTCGGCCAGAGCTTCGGCAGAAAAACGACCTTTCTTCCTAGTCTGGCCAGAACCTTTTTCTTCGTCTTGCATGTCGTCGTCGTTCGCTTCCTCCTCGTCCTCGTCCTCCTCCTCCTCCTCCTCCTCGTCCTCCTCCTCCTCCTCGTCCTCCTCGTCCTCCTCGTCTTCGTCCTGCTCTTCCTCGCCTCGGACTGGCTGTTTGGGAGCAGGCTCCCGTTCCTTGCCCTTGCCTCGGACTGGCTGTTTGGGAGCAGGCTCCCGTTCCTTGCCCTTGCCTCGGACTGACTGTTTGGGAGCACGCTCCCGTTCCTCGCCTCGGACTGACTGTTTGGGATCCTCGTCCTGCTCTTCCTCGCCTCGGACTGGCTGTTTGGGAGCAGGCTCCCGTTCCTTGCCTCGGACTGGCTGTTTGGGAGCACGCTCCCGTTCCTCGCCTCGGACTGGCTGTTTGGGAGCAGGCTCCCGTTCCTCGCCTTGGACTGGCTCGTTGGGAGCAGGCTCCCGTTCCTCGCCTCGGACTAGCTCTGTGGGAGCAGGCTCCCGCTCGACGGCATCCTCGTATTCCCGTCGCTCAACCGCTTGCAAAGCAGCCTCGTCCTCTGCACCCCATTGTGCATATGCGAGGTCTTCCGCATTCACAGGGGAGGAACCCAAATTGTCCGTATGCGTATCTGAAGGGCATCGATGAGACTTAGACTCAATACATCAACCTGAACACTAACGACTTATATCTGGGTTCGCTTCAGCATCACTGCCCGACCCGTCTTGGGAACTTGGTGGAAGGTGACGTGTCCCTAAAGCGCAGGTTAGAAACCGAAATGAAATTCCAGCGGGGCGACTTACATTTTGTCCGTTTAGGTTGCGGCATAGGCGTCGAGTCATTCCCGCCACGTTTTCGTTGAACACGTTGTGGCTTGGGCTAGCGCAAACTAATCAATCAGTGTTTGGCCAGATAGGTCAGATACTTACGGTCACGTCGGTGCCGTCCCCGCGTACTCTGCCAGAGCGAGTGGTGAACATATCAATCCAAGGGACGAAGTTGCTGTGAGGACAGTACGATATAAAAAAAGAAAGACGCAGATAGAACAGTTGGATTCGACGCGGGGGAGGGGGGGGGGGATTGATTGGTTTGGCTGACGGTCGGAATGAAACAACTAAACGGTGATGAAAGGAGGATATGAAAAAGGAATTCTAAGAGAACGCAGAGAGAACAGTTGGATTCGACGCGGGGGAGGGGGGATTGATTGGTTTGGCTGTCGGTCGGAATGAAACAACTAAACGGTGATGAAAGGAGGATAAGAAAAAGAATGCTTTAAGAGAAAGGACTGTGAGTAGTTGGTCGACGGTTGGAATAGTCGCGAAGAGCAACGGCCAAAAACTGAACAAAAAAAAAGAATGGATGGGTCTGTAACGAGTAAAGTAACGACACGCAGTCGGTATCCCTGTACCCTTGGACGCGCAGTCCGACGAGCTTTGTGCGAGACGCGTAGTCTAACTAAGAGAGAACGCAGAATGCAGAACGGAGACAACGACGCGCAATCGTAGTTCCTGCACGTTAGACACGCAGTCCAACGAGTTTCGTGCAAGACGCGCAGTCCTGCTCAATGTAATGTTTCGAATGGAAATGATAAGACGATGAGCAGCGTCTCGGAAAGGGAGAAAATATACAATTGTATCAGCAGATACGGTATATAATAGACGTTCGAACTTCGCGGAGTTCCTGCAGGTCGAACAAGGTTCAGCTAAAAACCTCAGATCGGCGAAAGAACATACCCGTATGTCAGCGGGCCCAATAAATAATGAGCAGCAACTAGATATTGAAATCAGCCTCGGCGAATCTCAACAGGCTTACCTCTGAAACTAAGTGCGCACACGATTGACAACACCACAGTCTGAAGGCAGTTCAATCATCGGCCTGAGTCGCACTGTTCAAGGGTTGTTGATCCGATAATCTGAGAGCTACAATGTTGTTACATTCACTGAGTAAGAGAGAGATGGTATCGGAGGAATCACGATGAACACTGACCAAAGAACGAAAACATAAGCCGAGCGCAGCATCGTGCGAGTCATCTTGAGCGACAGTGTGATGCGACATCGCAGACGGACACTTCTCATAAAAGAACAAAGGCTTTGGGATCGAGTCAGAGGCAAAAATGGTGGAATACATGATGGATAAAGCAATACCGTATCGCAACGTAGGGTAGATAAGAGTGAAATGTCACCGACGATGCAGGCGAATCCGAGTTGTAAAGTGGTTGCTGTATTAGTCAGCTGCTGCGACAGTTCAAACTGCGCAGCAACGTGCAAGTCTGAAAAACGTGCAAGTCTGAAATCCAGAACAAAGGCTTTAGGGGTTGAGTCAGAGGCAAAATGGTAGAATACACGATGGATAAAGCAATAATAACGTATCGCAACCGTAAGGTAGATAAGAGTGGAGTGTCACCGATGAGTCGAATCGTGGTTGCTGTAGCATTAGTCAGCTGCTCAGCGCAAGTTGTTCAAACTGATCAAATCATCGTCGACCAGATTCCGAACTTCTGAAGTACTGCATCAAATTCCAGGATCCCGATTCAATATTCAATACTGTCCACCCCATCCAACCGTATCTGAACAGGATTCGATCCTGGTTACAACCTCAGTGGGCTTCGTGTCTGCACAAATCCTGTGACGACTTCGTGTCAGTCCGGGCCTTCGCACTTCTGTTCTTTTTACTTGCTCCCTTCCAATCCATAATCACGCGATTTTTGTGAGTGATCAGTCGCATTCTTCCTTGTTCTGCCGGTTCTCACATTCCAATGTGCAAGTGTACCAAAAGAATGACTAGCTCAGTCGACGACATCCAAGTCGGAGGTGATCATAGTGGGGGTGAGTACTGCACAATGTATCTTTCCGACTCGACCAGTACTGATTGAAGTAGCTTTCGATGCGCTGGACGCCCTCGCACTATGGCACAATGACTCTCGGGCGATAACATCTCCAAACTGCGAACATATTCCCCGGCCTTTCATCTTCGGCGAAGAAATTCTTCAAGCTCGTGCGGATGGTCGGTACGGGTTTGTCGATATCTACCAGTGGCCACAATCACTGGATAATCTATATCCGTATTCCATGGCGATCCCCGTCCGTGACGCATTCACGAGCAGCCACCCCTTGTCCTGGGCGTGGTATACCCCGTCTTATGACCACTTCAAGATCACGGACCAGCGACAAGGCTTTGGCCTCCTCGAGAACGACAAGCTGAAGGCGCTTGGACAAATGGTCGTTGCGACACAGACACGCTACAAGGAGTTTGCACGGTCCAAGGGGGCAGCGAACATGACCGGTAGCCAAGCGCTCAACCTGCTTCAAACGTTGCGAACGTGTTGGGCGCAACTCGATAGATCTCCCTGTGGATGGCGAGACACCGTCGCATCGCTTGCAGAGTTCCAACGTGCTGTTCTCGAATGTCAAGCGTATTTTGACTACTTTGAATTCATTGACCCTCGCATCAGCGTACCCCCCTACCCTCCTGTCGAAGTCAACACGCGATGGATGGGCTGTTTTGCGACTACAGCCATAACTGCTCAGAAGATATTTCAGGCTGGGGTGCCTTGTTGGTACATTCGGCCGCGGAGCACGATCACCTCCAAGACAATCGTCAAGAGCGTTGTCCCCTTGACTGAACCTCACGGCATCGTCACCGCCATGTTCACAGACCCTATCAAGGGTTTCGCCATTCCTTATCCCATCCGCTTCCGTGGCCCCGCTGGCAAGGAACGCTTCTTGGCCAATCGCATGTATAACTGGCCAGCAGAGGAACCTTTGGTGGAGGACATCTCATCGATACCACAACCATCCACCAGGCTGCCGGCCCGGCGTCAAAAATCAAGCCAAGCCAGAGCCCACGCATCACGTCCTTGTACGTCTGCTTTGATTTCTGCTCGTCTACCAATTTGCAATATTAACGTCACTTTCAAGATCCCGCCGTCACGAATCGTACGGAGAGTTCGACCACGTCGGAGAGAGATAAATGGGAAGATATAGAAAACGTGTTGATGCCCCCTCGCGATCAAGGCTGGTCCACTGCATTGAAGTTGTGTGGACGCCAAGTAAAGGTCGGGCCCGTGCCCAGCATTCGTATGCTTGGTGGTTATCGCTTCCCGGAGCCCGCTTTATTTGTATCTGTCAAATCGCCAGACAGTCGCAAGCGATACCTTGCAAATTGGCTTACGTTGCGGAGGAGCTGGATCGCCCGAGTCGAGTCAGAGAGGAACTTGACGGCTCCTGGCCCCAAAGTGTGGCGTACGTTTTTGAATAGTAGCCCTGCTGATTCTATCCCTCAAAACTCCAAGACCAAGGCGGGTGGGCTACGTGTCGAAGCCGAGCAGTTCTTTGCTCAGTATATACCAGCACGCGCTTCAGGAACATCTTCGGCCGGCAACGATGATGTCTCATTTCGCGGTGTCAGCATTGCTCCCGACACCCTGACAGAACCACCAGTAACTCTCATGCAAGGCGTTCTTTGGGAACTGGCGGAACTCAACTTCAGATACGATCTGCGTGCCCTAGACCAGCATTTTGTGGGGTCTCTCTGGCAGGATGGACGTCGTGATGAGCTCTTTCACTCGATATTCCAGTCGCCCATTCCCGGTTGCTCCTGGGACTCGGCTATTCCTTCATCAAATTCAGGTACCCTATTTTTTGGGGATTTCTCTAGCGACCCCAATGTTTTGGGTCGCATGAACGCCTTCAGTCAACTGATCTCATGCTGGCCGGGAGTCCCTGCTGATTTCAAGCAAGACGTCACAGCCGAGATGGGTTTGCTGGAGGTTGCGAGGAGGGCACATCATTTACGGTTTGCGTATATCTATTCATTCTACTCGCAGACAGGTAGGCCGCCTGTGGTTCCTCGGTTCGTCCCCACCCGGTAGCGCATTTATTACTTCCGACGCATCATGTAATCTACGATCTTTTTTTGTCTGAAACGTACGGTACTTAATCTACGATCTTTGTTTGTCTGGAACGTACGTGATGTAATCTACGATCTTTATTTGTCTGAAACGTACGTACGGTACTTAATCTACGATCTGTGCTTGTCTGGAACGTACGTGGGAATGTGGACCATGCGTGGGAATCCTGGGTGGCGAAGCCGCCGAAACTTTGTCTCACCAACTTGTTTCGCCTCCTATCATTTTCGTGTGCTAGTATCCGCTTGCTGGGGATTTCGCATCTCTGACGGGCGTGCGGTTAGACTACGTGTCAGCCGTAAAGCATTGTGGACTACGTGTCTGCATTATCGTCCGTTCTCCCCTCCCCTCAATGGCTGTTTCTCGAAGACGTCTGGCTAAAGCCAAGTCTAAAGCGCCCCCTTCGGAACAGGTCTCAGAGGGCCACAATCTGGCTGACGATGCCACTAGTTTATTCCGCTTCATTGACTCCTCCGTTCTTTCGTCACGCCAGCGCGTTAAAGGCAGTCACGGTGGGCATGAGCGCATGAGAGTGGCTCCTGACTTGGTGCTTGCACGGCGTCTACGAGTTAGCCAGATAGCATGTAAGGTACCGTGTATTTTTCTTTTATCATTGGGCTCGAAGGCTCACTGCATACCTCAGAACCGCTTGCTTTCAGTGGCTCCCAACCAAGTTGCCAATGCGGACGACGCTCAGCCAAACGCTCAGCCAAGTTATTTCGAACACGACGACAACTTTCTCTACCTCGATGCCGGCCAATCTCCAGTCAGAGCTCGGACCAATAATCGGCAAAAGCGCATCAATCTTTGGAATCGATGGAGTACAGACGTAATACCTGCAATCCTACCGTTGTATCGAATTTATCTAAAGGAGTCATCCAATCTGCGCGTGCCTGCTAAGGCTAAGGAGTTACTCGCCGAGGGAGAGTGCACGTGTGGGTCGCTTCGTCGAGAGCTGCGGGTCCAGTGTATTTTTTTTGATCGTGCGTACTCGGAGTGTTGTGCCTACGGATCGCCATTAATTATTCTTAGGAGTCGAAACCGTCAAACTCCTTTGCTGTTCATGTTCCCCCGCACCAAACCAGCTCATCCGTGTCGGTCTCTTTCCTTGCGCCCCAATTGCCCCTTCTCTCGCAGTTGACCTGCAGCTACTTGACTTCGTCAAGTCATTATTTGTGCGACAAAGCCCCAACATCACGGCGTGGTGCGATGCGCTCGAGAGTTCCCTTATTCGCAAAGGATTCAATATCAAGACGAACACGCTTCGTAGGCGCTTCAGCAATGCTTACCACTGGTTTTGTGTCTTGGTGATGAAGAACGAAGACCACATAAGCAAATTGATTTGCGATGTGCGAGACATCTCCACGGGGCCTGCTCGTGTAGGCGATGATGATGTAGGATTGGCACGACCGTCGGACTATTTGCGCGGACGGTGTGCTCTCTGCTTCGGATCCGATGATTTCACCCAGTCTCGAAAGGAAGGGGAACCGTAAGTCGTCCAATTAAATTATGTACAGGAAACGAGAACTAATTTTGGCTTCTAGCGATTGTATTGTCTGTATCGATGCCTGCTTCACTCAGAAGCGCTCAAACAATGCGAGAGGGAGTGGACAGACGGACCCTCCGAATCCAATAGAGTCTATTTTCGTCGCGGAAGAGAAGGTCAAGACGATGGAGTTACTCGTAGAAAGCAGCCGTGCTAGAGCTCGGCAGCGAGAGGGGAGACAGTCGAGGTCGGTGGCTGAGGGCGACATCCTCGAGACCGGCATGCGGGTTCCTGGGACGGTTCTTGACGCGTGCAAAGAATCATTCGTGGCAGCAGATGAGAAACGAGAAAAGGCAAGCACTCAGTTCTTCGCCGATACGGGTCTCATGGCTATGCTTTGTCGCCACGACCGAGTCCTTTGGCTGGTCAATATGACATCGGCAGGGGAAAAACAACACTATGCCCTTGTCCTCGTCAAAGAGCTAGTCGACAACCTTCCACCCTCAATGACGATCGGGCTCTTGTACGACATCGCCTGCCAGTTGGAGCGAAGCTGTATAAAGTTCAAATTCTTCGACGCTTCGATTTTGTCGCGGATTTCCTTTGCCGTTTCTGTGTTTCACGCTTACGGTCATCAATGGCCTTGTCAAGTCGTTTATCACCCGCGAAAACGAAAGGGTTTCGGCTTGTCAGATGGGGAGGGTTGTGAGCGTCTCTGGAGTGCGCTCAAAGGACTTATAGCACCACTAAGGGTATCAGGCGTACGTGTGATTATTGTATCTGCCACTGTCAGCGTTATCCAATGATTCCTCTCAGTTCCATCAACGGTTGTTTGTGCTCGACATGCAAGTGCGCTACCTTGACGGAAAGGCCATCGCAAACTACGGTAGCTGGCTCAAGAAACGCTGGAAGGATGCGAACGATCGCAGGAATATTGCTGACAAGGCACTGGCAAATGTCGTCGCTTCGGAGGATGTGCTGCGCACGGAATGGGCAGATCAAATCGCTCACCATGCAAAGGTCCCGACAAGTACGTGTCAGATATATGTATACGCTTCGTAAACTTACAAGTACATACAGGGCAGGAACGGAATGGTGTTGGCAAAGAAATTGCAAAAATTATCGACCTCGAACAGTTAGCTGAAGCACGTTTGAAGGACATCGACGAACTCGAGCTCCGTTTGATCAGCGAAAGAGCCGGGGACTCTGCGTCATTACGGATTGAAATCGAAGACGCACGCAGCAAACACACAAAGCTGATCGAGCTTGCAAATCGGAAGAGAGCTGCCCTGGGAGTGTCGGAGCGCGCTCAGCTCCAACGGATCAGGCAGACGAAATACTTACAACTGCGTCTAAATGCTCTGGCAGTCAAGAATCGGATTCGAGATCGCTTACGCCAGAGGAGATTCGAACTCGAGCGGATTGAGCGGGGCTACCGTCATAGTGCAGCAGGTAAGACTGATTGAACATCTTACCATTATGCTAATATGTGTCTTGTGTAGAGGAGCGCTTGCGAGCGCACACGGAATCGTCAATCAAGCGGAGAGAACCGACGTTAATCCGGTTGGTTGCTACATACAAAACATTGTGTGAGCAGATATCCCACCAGATTCGGAGTCGGAGAGCACCACGGGGGGCTCAACATCCTGTACCGATTCCACGTGAAGGTCTCTTCCAGATGACCGTTGATGATGAGATATGGAATGATATTGGTCTCGTCGATGAGGCTGGTGCTCCTCCGGAATGGTTGGCAAATGAAGATGTACGGCTGGGGATTCGGCTGATGTTAGAGGTTGATCGGTGTGAAGAAGAGTTGAGGCGGGTTCGTCGTGAAATCGTAAATTTGCAAGACTGTGGGCGAGCACAGTGGGAAGGGATAGTGGCGGCTGAGAAAAAATATGGTGAGTAATTGGGTCATCATAAAGGTTGTTGTCTGAATAAGAAAAATGTAGCGGGGAATCCTGGACTCGTTCATGGGTTCAACATGGAAAGGAAAAGGTTACTGGAGTGGATTGGTGACTGGTCGAAATACCTAGATGATGAGGAAGATAGTATTGGTACTTGGATACTGGGAGTTGGACTGAATGATGATGTTGGTGAGGAGGATGGGAGTGAGGATGGTTTGAGTTATGAAGAGAGGGATGATGAGGATGGGGGAAATCTGGACCATGATCAAGATGGTGGAGATGAAGAAGGTGTTGATGAGTTGATGGAGGCTGTGGAGGTATGGGGGTTGGGTAATGAATATAGGAATGAAGAGGAAATGGATGAGGAAGATGAGGAAGGTGAATGGCTTTTACCCTCCTCCCCTTAGATAATCAGAGTTGTGGATATGCCCAATAGAATAATAGTACATGCCCAGGTTTAAAGGATGGATGTGCCCACTGTGATAATTGGGTGTGCCCCAAACACAAAAAAATATGGATAGACATGTCCAATGGATCACACAGGATATATCCCTGGTGGATATTTTGTATATGGACAGGTCCCAAGTAACTTCTAGGACATGTCCATATGAAGAAGGGCATGTTCAACAGGCATGTTGGATGTGCCCCTAACATACATAATGTTGATGGACAGGTCCAATTGTATATGGACAGGTCTCAGGTAGCTGTTAGGACATGTCCATATCATAAAAGGCATGTTCATGAGGAATGGATGTATGTGCCCACAGGGATCCATTGGGTGTGCCCCTAACATACAAAATGTTGATGGACATGTCCAATGCATCACACAGGATATATCCATGATGTATATTTTGTATATGGACAGGTCCCAGGTAACTGGTAGGACATGTCCATATGATAAAGGGCATGTTCATAAGGCATGGATGTATGTGCCCACAAGGATGATTGGGTATGCCCCTAACATAAAAAAGGTTAATGGACATGTCCAATGCATTATACAGGATATGTCCATGTTATATATTTTGTGTATGGACAGGTCCCAGGTAGCTGTTAGGACATGTCCATATCATAAAGGGCATGTTCATGAGGCATAGATGTATCTGCCCACAGTGATAATTGGGTATACCCTGACATAAAAAATATTGACAGACATGTCCAATGCATTGCACAGGATATATCCATGGTGTATATTGTGTGTATGGACAGGTCCCAAGTAGCTGTTAGGACATGTCCATGGTGTATATTTTGTATATGGACATGTCCCAAATAAAGAAGGGCATGTTCATGAGGCATGTATATATATGCCCACTTGGATATTTGGGTGTGCCCCAAACAACAAAAATGTTGATGGACATGTCCAATGCATCACCCGGGATATGTCCATCATCTATATTGTGTGTATGGACAGGTCCCAAGTAACTGTTAGGACATATCCTCATAAAGAAAGGCATGTTCATGAGGCATGGATGTATCTGCCCACTGTGATAATGGAGTGTGCCCCTGACATGGAACATGTTGATGGACATGTCCTATGCATTACATGGGATATGTCCATGTTGTATATTTTGTGTACGGACAGGTCCTGAGTATTTGCTAGGACATGTCCACATAAAAAAGGGCATGTTCATGAAGCATGGTTGTATGTGCCCACAGTGATGATTGGGTATGCCCCTAACATAAAAAAGGTTGATGGACATGTCCAATGCATCACACAGGATATGTCCATGTTATATATTTTGTGTGTGGACAGGTCCCAGGTAGCTGTTAGGAGATGTCCATATCATAAAGGGCATGTTCATGAGGCATAGATGTATGTGCCCACTGTGATAATTGGGTGTGCCCTGACATCAAAAATATGGACAGACATGTCCAATGCATTGCACAGGATATATCCATGGTGTGTATTATGTTTATGGACAGGTCCCAAGTAGCTGTTAGGACATGTCCATGGTGTATATTTTGTCTATGGACATGTCCCAAATAAAGAAGGGCATGTTCATGAAGCATGGATGTATGTGCCCACAGTGATGATTGGGTATGCCTCTAACATAAAAAAGGTTATTGGACATGTCCAATGCATCACACAGGATATGTCCATGTTATATATTTTGTGTATGGACAGGTCCTAGGTAGCTGTTAGGACATGTCCATATCATAAAGGGCATGTTCATGAGGCATAGATGTATGTGCCCACTGTAATAATTGGGTGTGCCCTGACATAAAAAATATGGATGGACATGTCCAATACATCACATGGAATATGTCCATGGTGTATATTTTATATATGGACATGTCCCAAGTAACTGTCAGGACATGTCCACATAAAAAAGGGCATGTTCATGAAGCATAGATGTATGTGCCCACAGTAATGATTGGGTATGCCCCTAAAATAAAAAAGGTTAATGGACATGTCCAATGCATCACACAGGATATATCCATGGTGCATATTTTGTGTATGGACAGGTCCCAGGTAACTGGTAGGACATGTCCATATGATAAAGGGCATGTTCATAAGGCATGGATGTATGTGCCCACAGGAATGATTGGGTATGCCCCTAACATAAAAAAGGTTGATGGACATGTCCACTGCATCACACAGGATATGTCCATGTTATATATTTTGTGTATGGACAGGTCCCAGGTAGCTGTTAGGACATGTCCATATCATAAAGGGCATGTTCATGAGGCATAGATGTATGTGCCCACTGTGATAATTGGGTGTGCCCTGAGATAACAAATATTGACAGACATGTCCAATGCATCACACAGGACATGTCCATGGGGTACATGTGGTGTATAGACAGGTCCCAAGTGGCTGTTAGGACATGTCCATATGACGAAGGGCATGTTCATGAGGGACAAATATATGTGCCCACAGGGATGATTGGGTGTGCCCCTAACATACAAAATGTTGATGCACAGGATATGTCCATGGTGTATATTATGTGTAGGGACAGGTCCTGAGTAACTATTAGGACATGTCCATATGAAGAAGGGCATGTTCAACAGGCTTGTTGGATGTGCCCCTAACATACAAAAAGTTGATGGACATGTCCAATGCATCACACAGGATATGTCCATGGTGTATATTATGTGTAGGGACAGGTCCCGAGTAACTGTTAAGACATGTCCATATGAAGAAGGGCATGTTCATGAAGCATGGATGTATCTGCCCACAGGCATGATTGGGTGGGCCCCTGATATAGAAAATGTTGTTGGACATGTCCAATGCCTCACACAGGATATGTCCATGGTGTATATTTTGTGTATGGATAGGTCCCAAGCAACTGTTAGGACATATCCAGATCCCGCAGGGCATGTTCATGAGGCATGAATATATGTGCCCACATGGATGATTGGATGTGCCCCTAACATACAAAATGTTGATGGACATGTCCAATGCATCACACAGGATATGTCCATGGTGTATATTTTGTGTAAGGACAGGTCCCAAGTAACTGTTAGGACATATCCAGATCAAGAAGGGCATGTTCGTGAGGCATGGATATATATGCCCAATAGAATAATTGGACAGACCCCATAATAATAGCAGTCTTGGAGCACACCCTGCATATAATACTGGGCATGTCTATGAGGTCTCAGGACATGTCCAGGAATCCTACAAAAACCACCAAGAAGTGCCCATGTAATGCTCAGACATACCCAGAAAGTGACCTAGAGTTGAAGAAAAATCACCCAGGATATGCCCAGATGATGCTCAGATGCACCCAAAAAGTATAAGGATATGTCCAGGAAGACCATAAAAATCACCTAAGATATGCCCAAACAATGCCTAGACACACCCAAAAAGTGTATGTATATGTTCAGAAACACCCTGAAAATCACCTCAGATGTGCCCAAATGATGCTCAGATGCACCCAAAAAGTGTAAGGATATGTCCAGAAACATCCTGGAAATCACCCAAGATATGCCCAAACAATGCCCAGATACACTACAGAAAGTGTATGGATATGTCCAGGAAGATCATGAAAATCACCTAAGATATGCCCAGATAACACTCAGAGGCATGCCCATGATCAAAAAAATCGAAATAATATTCCATATCCTTGGGCATATCCACTGGATTATATAGAAAATCATGGGGCAAACCATGGAAAAGTGACCTCTTAGGTGTAATTTTTGGGTCAAAAAATACACCTAAGAGGCCCTGTTTTGGGGTTGACTGAAGTGCCTCAAGCTCAAGAATGAGAATGAGAATATCGAGCGAGGGAACGGTACTTTCGACCGGGAGAGTGCAAAGAGAGGGCTTGACTAACGGTAAGCATTTTGCGTGCAATGACTCGGACGTCGAGATGGGCACGGGGACTATGTATTACGAGTACATCGAGTCGAACACTCATCCGCCAACACCACGACGCCGAGTCCGTTGTAATACCGTACGCTAAAATTAATAACAGACGCCACGCTGGAACAGTATGTCTGCCGTCGAAGCCTCCGTCCATTGAAAACCATCCTGCTCAAGATCGAGAAGATCGAGGGAGGGACTGGTACATTCGCCCGGCAGAGTGCAAAGGGAGGGCTGGAAAAACGGTGAGCATTTTGCATGGACTGTCTCAGACGTCGGGGACGGTGTATTATGGGCGCGTAGTACTCCGAGTCCAACATACACCCACACCACGACGGCGAGCTCGTTGTAATACATATGCTAACGCTAATGCCAGACACACTTGCACGACATCTCTCCGTCGACGCGCCCGTCTCCTCAAGCTCAAGAATGAGAATGAGAATATCGAGCGAGGGAACGGTACCTTCGACCGGGAGAGTGCAAAGAGAGGGCTTGACTAACGGTAAGCATTTTGCGTGCAATGACTCGGACGTCGAGATGGGCACGGGGACTATGTATTACGAGTGCATCGAGTCGAACACTCATCCGCTAACACCACGATGCCGAGTCCGTTGTAATACCGTACGCTAACATTACTGCCAGACGCCACGCTGGAACAGTTGGTCTGCCGTCGAAGGCTCCGTCCACTGTCAACCATCCTGCTCAAGATCGAGAAGATCGAGGGAGGGACTGGTACATTCGCCCGGCAGAGTGCAAAGGGAGGGCTGGAAAAACGGTGAGCATTTTGTGTGCAATGACTCGGACGTCGAGATGGGCACAGGGACTGTGTATTACGAGTACATCGAGTCGAACACTCATCCGCCAACACCACGACGCCGAGTCCGTTGTAATACCGTACGCTAACATTACTACCAGACGCCACGCTGGAACAATATGTCTACCGTCGAAGCCTCTGTCCACTGACAACCATCCTGCTCGAGATCGAGAAGATCGAGGGAGCGACTGGTACATTCGCCCGGCAGAGTGCAAAGGGAGGGCTGGAAAAACGGTAAGCATTTTGTGTGCAATGACTCGGACGTCGAGATGGGCACGGGGACTATGTATTACGAGTACATCGAGTCGAACACTCATCCGCCAACACCACGACGCCGAGTCCGTTGTAATACCGTACGCTAACATTAATAACAGACGCCACGCTGGAACAGTATGTCTGCCGTCGAAGGCTCCGTCCACTGAAAACCATCCTGCTCAAGATCGAGAAGATCGAGGGAGCGACTGGTACATTCGCCCCGGAGTGCAAAGGGAGGGCTGGAAAAACGGTGAGCATTTTTTGTGCAATGACTCGGACGTCGAGATGGGCACGGGGACTATGTATTACGAGTACATCGAGTCGAACACTCATCCGCCAACACTACGACGCCGAGTCCGTTGTAATACAGTACGCTAACATTACTACCAGACGCCACGCTGGAACAATATGTCTGCCGTCGAAGGCTCCGTCCACTGAAAACCATCCTGCTGAAGATCGAGAAGGTCGAGGGAGCGACTGGTACATTCGCCCGGGAGAGTGCAAAGAGAGGGCTGGACAAACGGTAAGCATTTTGTTCGGACGTCGAGATGGGCACGGGGACTGTGTATCACGAGTACATCGAGTCGAACACTCATCCGCCAACACCACGACGCCGAGTCCGTTGTAATACCGTACGCTAATATTAATACCAGAGGCCACGCTGGAACAGTAGGTCTGCCGTCGAAGGCTCCGTCCACTGAAAACCATGCTCAAGATCGAGAAGATCGAGGGAGCGACTGGTACATTCGCCCGGGAGAGTGCAAAGAGAGGGCTGGAAAAACGGTGAGCATTTTGCGTGCAATGACTCGGACGTCGAGATGGGCACGGGGACTACGAGTACATCGAGTCGAACACTCATCCGCCAACACCACGATGCCGAGTCCGTTGTAATACCGTACGCTAACATTACTACCAGACGCCACGCTGCAACATCATCTCTCCCGGCGACCGCGCCCGTCTCTTGAGAACCATCAAGGTCAAGGACAAGACGAGCGAGAGAATGGTACATTCGCCCGGGAGAGCAAAAAGGGATGGCTGGACAGACGGTGATCATTTTGCATGCGCTGACTCGGACGTTGGAGACGGTGTAGTGTGAGTGAGTACTTCAAGTCCAACACCCATCCGCCAACACCACGACGGCGAGCCTGTTGTAATACCGTATGCTAACGCTGATGTCAGACGCGACGCTTGCACGACATCTCTCCGTCGACGTGCCCGTCTCCTCAAGCTCAAGAATGTGAATGAGAATATCGAGCGAGGGAACGGTACATTCGCCCGGGAGAGTGCAAGGGGAGGGCCGGACAAACGGTGAGCATTTTGCGTGCACTGTCTCAGACGTCCATCAGGGGAATGGTGAAGAGCCGATATAACCAGATAGTTCTGATAAATACTCATCATTATGCCATAGAAATAATAAGCATTTATAATCATTCACAACTTATTTCCATACTGAAAGCACATTATCTATACTGATATGTATTCATCATTAAGATGGCTGATTTCCAGTAAATGATCATTTATTGATAATTCTATATCATTTAGTTGATGAAAGATAATGAATCATCATATAATGATCAACTGACATCACCCTGACGATTCATGAGCATGCAACATCATATGATGATCATGCATTTTCCACATGTAAGATACAGATATCATTTGATCAAATGTTAGATATCTGGCTAGATTATCATCAAGCATATCAACTCTCTCAGTCAAAATATTCCATGATCAATAGTGGAGAATTGATATACCAGATAGTTCTGATCAATACCCATCATTTTGCCATGGAAACAATAAGCAATTATAACCACTGAAACTTCATATTCATACTGGAGGCATATAATCTATACTGATGTGTATTCATCATAATGATAGCTGATGACCAGTGAGTGATCATTTCTTGATAATTCTATATCATTTAGATGGAGAAAAATAATCAACCATCATGTCATGATCAACACTTTGAGGGTAAACAACACTCTGATGCATTCAATATCAACATCTGACAATACATTGCTTAAATATGAAATACAGATATCAATGACCAAGTTTGATCAAATGTTAGATGTCTGGCTGGATTCTCACCAAGCATACCAACTCTCTCAATCAAGCTATTTCATTACCAATAGTCCACATCTGATTCAACCTGATAGTTTAGCTAATTGCATGTAATTATGCCATAGAATTATAACCACTTATATGCATTGAGAAATCTATGAAAGTGGATGATTAATACTTATCTTTGTGGTAAATATTTATCAGGAATGATAATGTGAGATCATGGATTGACATGACTCTATCTAACACAAATGACTGTCATAAGATGATCATCTATTACGATATTAGGGAAAATGTGAAGAGCTAATTTGACCTGACAGTTTGACAAACACAAATAATAATGCCATAGAGATAATAGATATTTTATTCCATTACCAACAGTAAAGAGCTGATACAATCAGATATTTTTGATACACAGGTACAACTTTGCCATGGAAATAATAAGCATTTATAACCACTGAACATATGGAAGGCATATTATCTGTATTGATATATAAAGAAAATCAATTATCATTTGATGATCCACTCACACCACCCTGATCATTTATGAGTATTCAATATCAACACATGATCATGCATAATCCACATGTGAAACATAGACACCCATGATCATAATATGAGATATCTGGCTATGTTATCACAAAGCATGCCAACCATTTCAATCAAAATCTTTCATTACCAACAAGTAAAGGGCTGATATAATCAGATAGTTCTGATATATACCTGTAACTATGTCATGGCAATGATAAACATTTACAACCACTGAGAATTCATCTTCATACCGAAAGCATATATTATATCTAAATTAAACTGCTCATTTAGAAGCACATGACAGTAAGTCTGTTTGTTGATAATTACCATTCAAATAAAGAAAATTAAATTAACTATCTTGTAATGATCAACCATTATGATGGAGCTTGCAAGTACCGAAAAAATGTAGAGGTTGCTGCACACTCAATGTGCATCAGCCTATCAGCAGAATGTTAATGTTCATCATCCACATATTGGATCAGACAGAAATCTAATTATGGATAGTGACTAACTAGAAGAGCCCTCAGTGAGTCATCCAGCTCGCATCATCATGGAGCCAGTTTAGATGAGAACGAACGAATGCATGCGGTACTACTACTACTAGGTAAGGGGCATACATGTGGGCAGAGAGGGGAGAGGGGAGGTTGCTTTCCGCCGGCAGGTCTGCACTTGTGCAAAGGCTCAAAGTGAACACTGTGACAAATGCCTCCGTAAAGTCTTAAAGCTCTAAAAGTTCAATGATTTCATAGTGGAGAGCGGTATCTCGATCTCACTAGATTCGATATCTGCGATCGGCTCGCTTAATTTAATGCTTGTCATCACTAAGCTGCAGGCCTCACTAGCAGGAGATCGAGATCAACAGATCTAAATCTAAACAAAACTCCCATTGAATTCCGTAACACCTTACCCGAAGTGCCATCGGAAACACCGTCAGATTCAGATCTCAAGTGATCACCGATGAGCTGAGCGAAAACACGGAGAATATATCCGACTGGCCGCTCAGATGGTTGTTACGGATTGTGATTTAAGGATAATGCTTCCATAAAAATGATGATTTACTTACGTCTGTTAAGATTGAGCGGTACTTCAATGAAGTCAAGGGATCCCGGACATTGTGTCGCAAGTTGAGGAACGACACAGAGATAAATGAAACGAACGCAACCTGCTGAACATATAAGAGAGCACCTCAGTGCGACGTTGTTTCGTTAAATGTTCATCGACATAGTGGATCTTCTCCTCGATGGACACCAAGTTAGCGGGTTGTCGCACCCTAATTTTGCTCTGCTAGTGACGACGACAGCGGTTAGAAAATACTGGCAGTTAGGGAAATACAATAACA
>JBBPOR010000365.1:0-24766 GCA_038091555.1 Leccinum sublutescens | reverse complement strand
CTTGCGCACGACGATTGGTTGGCGTTTACCGTACATTCGCTCGATATCTAACACGACATTAAGTGATGCTCATCGTCATAGCAAGTGTCCCAAGGCTCACGTGGATTCTCAAAGAACACCAAGAAAGCAAATTGAGCCGCGTGAGCGAACAGACTCGAACAAGACGGTATAGCTGCCGACAATCAACGACAGACCATAGTAGCCCGCGTATCCTGCAAGACATTCATTATTGAAGCATTTCGGAAGGGAATGAACGTAACGACTTGCCAATAGAGTACATTGGGTGCGGTGCAAGCTCAAACACACCATCAAAGACCAGGTTACCACGCTGGAAGAAGACGTCGCCCCAGTACCAGCCGTAATCTTTCACGACGCGGTGCGCCTCCAACTTGACCCAGAGATTGAAAGCGATCAGCGCAATGCCGCCGATCCAGCTATCAACGCGTCGCGTTATTCCTGTAAAGGACCCATGGCGGGATGATCACTTACCGAACGATGTGAACGGTGAACGAAAGTCCTTCAGGAACTCGGAAGCAAGAAAAGGCAAACATGCAATACGCCAGGAAGTCACTTCCACGATGACAAAAGCGTCAGCACCTTCACCGCCATCTCCAACGAAGACGTACTTGAGGAGAATGACGTCGACCAACTGTCTAAACAATAGCCACGCGTTATACTCCAATGGGAGCTCCTAAAAAAGAAAAGCAAAATAAAAAGTCACCATATCGATCACACTCCCCCATCACATCCCGGATCCGAGTCTCGGCCACCCACTAGTAGGCACGCGGAAGACTATATATATATAAAAAAGGGTGGACGGATCAA
The DNA here is from genome assembly GCA_038091555.1 of Leccinum sublutescens. Taxonomy (NCBI): domain Eukaryota; kingdom Fungi; phylum Basidiomycota; class Agaricomycetes; order Boletales; family Boletaceae; genus Leccinum; species Leccinum sublutescens. Next base: position 23,941 of record JBBPOR010000365.1, on the reverse strand, counting down.
TATTTGTGTCAGTGCGCTCACACAGCGGCCACGCACCTTCCCCACTGGGTGTCTTACCCCATACGACCTCCGCATAATCTCCTCCTGAGGGCTCGGATGCTGTTTCCCATCCGGATCAGGGTCAACGATGTGAACATTATGATCGACATTTCTGCGACGCAATCGCTATACACTCGGCGATGTCATCGCTCTAGACGTCCCTCGGAGCCCAAGCTGGTCCAGGAGTAGGGTTAGAGTTCAAGGAAACTACATGCTCGGACTCCGACGCCGACCATCGCATGACCAATTTTCCCATGACGTCTAGTGACTAGGGCGATTTTGTCGTCCTTGATCTAGTGCATTCCCATTTTTCCTTGTCCTCCTCGTACATCTTTGACCCCTCTAAAGTGAAGAAGGCCATCGAACATGACTTACCGGGTGATCTTACCGACCCAAGTTCTTGAAGCACTTCGCAATTATTCATGCTCCTCAATGGGATCGTTCAAGGATCAAACGGGTATATTGGACATGAAGCATAGCATGGTCGCAAACGGAAAAGAGCTGATAAAAATACATTCGTAGAGGACCTCTCGTTGCAGCATGGCACAACCGAGATTACACCGAAGTTCTAGACACCCGTACGTGACGACGGTTCAAGAGGAACCAAGCTCATAATATTCCCCTCAATAGCAATCCTCTGCGCTACATCTACTAGTGTCTCTTTGGCTTCACCACGGGGTGTGTTCCGAATGGTGCAGGTCTTGTATTCTGCTCATCACTTCTTTAGGCTCTCCAGTAGCCAAGGATGCTCTCTCGCAAAAGCAGACAGAGAAATGATTGTCTGCGATGTTGCAAGTACCCTATCGAGGCGTTTGCCGTCCACGCTTTGCACGAATTTCTCGAACAGAACAATCGCATCTTTGTGACAAAACAAAGACAAGACACATTGTGCGAAATTCTGTTAAACACGATCCACGGAATGGGACAGATGTGGCTGCTCCCCCTCCGATACCTTTGAATTCCTGCTAAGACTTATCCCACCCAAAGATCACCTCGCCAATGAGAACAATGCCGAAGTCGCGGTAACACTGTCTCGTCTCCATCTTTCTTAGCTTGTTTGTTGACGCCGTACCCCACCCTCAATCATCCTGCAGATTCAAGACGAAGCGTTGCTCGAACAGAGATTGCAAAGGGAAGTGGAAAGCGCCGCCAGAGGCTTCGGACCCAAATTCAGACTCGAACTGGGGAAATGAAGACGAGGAAGCGATGTCCATCGACTCCTGAAGAATTCTAGACAGTTGTGGGCTCAGCGATCATGGACGGTGATGAACTCGACACACGTATGTCAAGACTTCTGAGCCGTCTACGAGCTTTGGGTGTTATCTTTATTTTTACATCCTCTGGGTCCAGGCCCTGGCAGTAAACATTTTGCACGACTACGATTCCTGGAGCGTATATTACGCGGCACAATACTATCGTGCGCGCCCGAACTCAACCATCCGCCTCGCTCCCACCCCTTTCGACCCTTGCTCAAAGTTCTCCCTTCTTGCCACTTGGTACCTGCCGCCGGCCGCCGGGCCTTCACGTAAGCTTGGTTGGCGTTTCGGAGTTTTAATTTGGCGGAACGATGACGTTATACGGTTCACCTTATTCCCATGCGCACGCTCGTCAATACCGTCAACTTACTATCGTTGTCTTCGTCGTTCACCATGTTCAATTCGATTTCAAGAACAGTGCTGAGGCCTGCGAGGCTGACACGAACGTTTGCTGCGCCAGGCAGCGTCGCTTCTATCCACACACTCCCCGAGTTGCCCTATGCATACAACGTGCGTCCATCACTTTTTTTTCTTTCCATTGTTTTCTGTCCGGGCGTTCCACTGGGTGTGTCAATGGAAAAAAACGAGATGAGACGCTCTGGAACGGAAATGAGTCGACGTCAAGCTGAGAGGCACGCACGACAGGCACTGGAACCCCATATTTCGGAGCAGATTATGAAATTGCATCACATCAAGCATCACCAGGGGTATGTCAACGGTCTGAACGCGGCAGAGAAGGCGTACGCCGAGTCGACGTCCACGCGCGACAAGATTTCGTTGCAGTCGGCGCTCAAGTTTAACGGTGGAGGTGAGCAGACGTGTCGTTGTTCCATACGATGGCTAACAACAACAACAAAAATAAATTACTAGGGCACATCAACCATTCGCTGTTTTGGACCAACTTGTCTCCTGCGAATAAGGAAGGAGGCAAGATCGCGGACGGGCCGTTGAAGCAAGCCTTGGAACGCGATTTCGGGTCCGTGGATGCGTTCAAGACCAAGTTTAACGGGACGACGGCGGCCATCCAGGGTAGCGGGTGGGGTTGGCTCGTGAGTGGCGGTCATGGTACGCGAGGCTGGACGGGGTGGCGTTGACCTTTTCGGCTTTTTGGGTTAGGGATATAATGCAACCACAAGCAAGCTCGAGATCGTGACGACAGCGAACCAGGACCCATTGATCTGTAAGTTGGGCCCCCCGATAAGTTTGTATCGCGCAAATGACGATTTTGTTCAGCGCACAAGCCCATCCTTGGCGTGGATATTTGGGAGCATGTGAGTTGGATGACCAGGACGTTGCGTCGATTGCTGACATCTTTCTTTCATAGGCATTCTATCTCCAGGTGAGTTTGAACGAGTCCAGAGTCGAACTGATCTGATCGTGACCATGTACAAAGTACCACAACGTCAAGGCAGATGTAAGTTGATGCGTCGTACCCTGTGAAAGCATGGTCGCTCACCTTTTGGCAGTACCTCACCGCGATCTGGAACGTCATAAATTTCAAGGAAGCGGAGAAGAGGTTTTTGGAGGCAACGAAATAGACGCTTAAGATCGCGAATTATCTATCATCCGATCATTGTACAACGTATCTCGGCCTGCCAGTGCGCGGCGGATGTCGTGCGATTTGATCGGATTCCAAGCACGCACTTTTTGGGGGACTCTTCGCGGACCGGGCATTGATGCATCACCGGCCAACTTTGCACAGCATACAGTTGGGAAATTATCGGTGAGCGTATTACTGAGCAGTGTTGGCGTCGGGGGCTGTGTCCAAGCACGTCGGGTCATCCCAACTGGAATCAATGGCGCAATGTGCTGTACGCGAGATAAGTTTATCGAAAGCAAACCTTACGATGTCATGGGAGGGAAACGTTCCATTCCATGCGATGGCGTTTGCTGACAAGCATCTCTCTAGAGCGCCGCATTGCAATGCATGACTATCAGCATTAGTGGCACGACGCTCTCCCCGGTTTGTTCTGAACTGAAACCTTCTGTCGAACGTTTTTCTAAGATTTGGCCACAACAACGAATTGACTAATCGCGTATATGCATATGCTGCGAGTGGCGTTCCATCGGCGTACTACTTGAACAGAGGAAGACGATTTAGTCCCCAACCTAATACCGATCTCAGATACGAGACATGCCAAAGGTCGTAATGCCTCCTGTCAACTCTTAAGAGCGCAAACTTTGAAACGGCCTAACGGGTACTACATGTACTAGCAGGTACGCGGTGCAGCACGGTTGACACGCTGATCGATCAGAGTCTGCCCGTGGACAATGTGACCGCAAACCCAATTTACTCGCTTGTCATACATGCCCCCCAAAAGATAGGCTGGTTGGGGGCACATTTATTCTTTCCCATTGATCACCTCATCGTGACCTTGCAGGCAGAATGCGGTATAGCACCATTACTCTGAGTTCAGATCCAAAGTACGACAACACCAAGCCGGCCGACTTGAACTCGGTCAAGATCGCGTCATGGAACGCAGTGAACCGCTTCTGCTGGCTAAATGCGTCTAACAGTATTTCGGTCCAACTTTGGTGTCCCCTCCTCCCCACTGCCTCCCACTGCCCCTCTGACTATAGGAGTATGACATGGGAATGATAGTAGGCTGAACACATGACGTGCTGTCGGGACTCGCCCGAGTCGTTTCAGAAGTTAACCCCAAGCTCAATTTGGGTATAGTACACTGTACAGTTTTGAGTGTGGGGTGACACCCGCCAGTAGTGCGGACGTGTGGCGCGGGTCGAGCACCATAGCCGCAGCGACAATAATCTCCGAAGACGTCGTAGTACAAAGTTTCTTTGATCGCCCTCTCGGCGAGTCCCCGACCGGCAAGTGAGAAACAAAGAGTGTTGGGGGGAGAGAGTCGAATACGGTGATAACAAGTTTCGTAACTTTGTTTGCGTCTTCTTTTCGTCCAGTTCGGCATTCTTTCTCAAGAGGCTTCTTCTACTTCTTTCTGTTTACGGTCCCCGGGAGTACATAAAACTTCTTCGTCGTGCACCTCGGACACCCTCATTTTGCATCGAGCGTTCGCATGACTTTGTTAGATGTTGAGTAATAAGTAGATGCCAGTCGGTCATAAGAGATATGACACGTTCCCGATGAGTCATTTTCATAACATAGGTTCATATATACTGCGCATCGTAGCCCACAGTTCCGCATGTTGAATGAAGTGGCGCTGCCCCCGCGCGCTCGAATATTGTAATCCCGATCGATCTGAATATACGATATGACGAGGGTTCACGCGTTCACGCTGTGGTCTGCAAAGTTATCAGTGGCCTTCCGGCCCTTCCAAGTATCTTCTTTCCCGTCAGAAAAAAAATGAGAAAAAAAAGAACAAGGGACGGCCAGCCGTCTATCATATTGCGCTCATTTTGAAAATATGTCGCCGACCAGGGGTACTACTACAGTGGCTCGAGGTCTCCGTCGATCAGATTCTACCATCTATATCTGAATCTATAGCATGACCAATCGACGGATATTTATGTAGTCCGAAGATGTTGGTTAGACACGACGAGAGCGGGGGGGACGTGAGAAGAGGAGCCATGTTGGCAGGGCCTGGGCGGGGGAAGGGGGTGGAGTAAAAAGAGGGGCCAAGCCTTCCAGTGCATTAATTCGAACGCAAAGTGCCGATGGGCACGGGCATTACAACGGCGGACGACCATGTCCCCGATAGATTCGATTCGAAAAAAAGGGGGAATGGCGTTCGCTGTAACCAGGTTACCCCCTGCCGTCCAACATTCCGACATGGCGAAGAAGCCACCAGGTGGAGGAAGGACCGACCTTAATCTCCAGAAAAGAACACGTTCGTGGGCGGGCAGCTCGAAGCTGCGTAGTCAGAACATGTTTCAGTTCCAGCCAGGTCAGTCAGGGGAGAAATGTGGTGGGGTACTACTGTAGCCTCTTCGATCTCTTATTTTATATTTTGACTACTTGGTTTGACAAGACGCAACGACGGTGTTTGGGCGGGCTGCCTGGGGGAGAACATATTCATATTGAGGTCGATGAGACACCCTCTCGATCCTCGGGCAGGCGTTGGCAGAAGTTAATGGTTGTCTTCGACACGATTAGAAGGCGTGTATCAGCTTCATGGCGGTCCGGAACGCGGACCGAATGGAAATCAGCTCCGGGCCAAAGTATCCCGAGGGGTGATCGCCTCGGAGGAGACCGTCCAGGTAATCTCTGCATGACTTCGAGCACGCTCGCCGGCGCAAAGGGCGGCGCATCGAATGCACTGGTGACTGATGCGCGTATTTCGGTAACGTACTATCTCCCAGCCACTTGAAGAAAAGCGCTCGAACGGAGAGAAGGCTATCTCGGATCAGAATATGACCCTAGTGCAACTTTGAGGCCAATTGCCATCGAATGATTCTAGACTGCTGACAACGGCGAAATCATCGCAATCCATCGAGCGCTCACCCTAAGCGACATGGTCTTCTAAGGCTAAGTTCCAACTTAGGGTACCTCGGATAAGCGCCGCATTGCGGCGTCTTGACGAAGAGAGATCAATGCACTCTAGTAGTTCATAGCCTTCAAGTTGGATAAACATATTATCAAAACTGTGTGGGATATGTGGCACTATCCGGCATCGTCTTGACCCAACTGTGTTCTGGACCCACTTCCGTTGGAACCGCATGGAGATGTGGGTCCATTTATCTACAGCGAGAACCTGAGTGAGATGAGCCGCCAAAAGGGTCCTGCCATTATCGCAAGAGACGAGGCCCTGGCATCGCGAAAGCCAAGACGTAAAGAGTGCACAAGGTCCCCTTGTTGCGATGTCCGTGACCGCTCGCAGTCGCTCGGCAAGGAAGAGGAAGCAAAGGCACCTGCATGTAAGATACTCGAGGCTTGCTGTAACGACCGATACAGCATTAGCGCATGGCAAAAATACAAACCACGGCAGCAGATAGGATGCCGGCATCAGTTCCAAGTAATATTTCTCATCAGCGGCTCACTAAATCCGTTCAACACGACGGGGTTGTGACATATGGACCCTCGATATCGTAGGGAGATCAAAAAATGTCGCCCAAAAATGCGATGAGCGTAAGTGCAACTCCCAGGCCAAGCATGCAACCCATAATTGGAGAATACGCTCCAGATTTGCTTTCTTGAGGCTTAGCTTCGTCATACAACAGTTGACACGGTAGTTACAACATTAATCAGTTCTTCGACGTCCCTTTCAGAAAAAAGGAGGGTTGCACTAGATTAGACTTGATCGGTACCTACAAGAATTAGCTGAACAATTGAATTGGCTTCGAGCGTGGCGGGGCGTAGCCTAACTTGACAAGCGAATACAAAGAGATGCACACAAACGACGTGTACTTACTTTTGACAAGGGGTCTTTTGCCTGCGAGGGACCCACAGATGCGGCATAGGGCAGAGCTGTCGTGGTGGTCGTGCTCGCATGCTTTAGCTACTCGCAACTCTGCAGTCTGAGAGCAACACAAGGCGAGCACCGATCTCAGAACCGAGAGTCGGACTGGTGCCAACGGCCTGCATCATTGCCGACGCGTAGTACTCGAACGCGATTCAGAGTACGACTCGGAGGTCACCTGACGTGGAACGTTGTTCTCGTTCTCGTCGACCTTCTTTTGTTCCAAGTTCGTACTGGCAGGTACTGCAACCATCGCCGAATGCAAGTCGCTCATCGCAATGCACAGACAATTAGGAGGCGGCAAGAAACCTGACAACGGGCCAAATATAACCAAGGATATGACGAAAAAAACATACCTATTACCGGCGATCGGGACGTACGGCCTGTGGCAGCAGTTGAGATGAGATAATTTAGGTCGGGTCAATGTTTTTGGTGGCAGAGAAAAAGCCAATGCCGCCGTATACGCACGCCGCACGTTGCACGTTGCGTTAGCAGCCTCGTGTCCTCCCAAAGTTGCCGTTACGCGTCTGCGGAGTCCAAAGATGGTCACCTCTACCCAACCACAGGTCTCTTGCCTACGCGCGTCGAATTTTCTCTCGTTCGTCTTCAAGGTGCTTCCATCCGGAGTCAGGTCCAAGCGATCAGCATGGATCTTTTGGAACGTTCTCAGGCCACGCATTTCACGGACACTTTTGAAGAACCCCCCAGGAACGAACAGATGCGCAGATTTAGAGGATCCTGAAGCCGCCGGCCAATCCTGTCGATTTCATCATTGGTCTCTCAGCCAGATCGTGCGATCTCGATCACAGGATGGCGCCAGCTGATGCATCTGTCCCGCTTGCCAACGCGGTGCATGTTCGGGACCATGGCATCACCGGCTCTTTCTGGTTCAGGGTTAAGGTTTCACTTGCAACTTTTTTTCTCCACTTCGAATCCAATTGATAAGATTGTCAGGCGTGCTGACGCGCATCGGATAAATGGCGAATACTGAGATGCGAACACGCGGTGTCCTTGGGACTCGCGTTCAATTCACGTGTAATTATGTAGTGAAGCTTAAGGTACTAGCGACCAAGTCGGTAAGCGTTGTCTTTCCAAATTTAATGTGTCTTTTTTATACTAACCTTCCTTTGGGAAGGTATGCCCTTCGGATACTTCGGATATCGCCAATATCACATCTTCCTCCGGTTTTGTATAAAGGGCCTCAATGGGCTCACTCTCCTCCCTCAACGCCATACGCCCAACTTCCCTCAGCGAGTCTGAGCTGTACAAATTTCCCTCTCGACTGTTCTTTTTTAGTTCATAATGACTTTTGATTCCCTCCCATCCCAGTTCTGTCTTCAGGATCTCTGCGCCATCACGGGCCGTGTATGTGAATTACGAGTCAACTCTCAACAAGCGGAGGCCGACAGGGCAGCTCGCGCTTGGTTCAATAGGTATGTCCATCTTCCTTTCTACTTATGAGATCCGTCGTCAGCGTTGACTGTGCAGCATAAACTTGTACAATGACCGGAAACGATCCAAGTTCATCAACTATGGCAAATTCGACCTCTTTGCTGCTCTCAGTTTCCCCGATGCCGATCTCAAACACCTTACTACTTGTCAAATATTCTTCTTCTGGGCCTTCTCTGTACGTCCATCAGTAATGCCTTGCTGTCCTTTTCTTTTGCTGACTCTGTCCGAATCAGACTGACGATTTGTCGGATGAGGGAGCCTTACAGTCTAAACCTGATGATGTTCAAGCCGGGCATGACGTTTCCACGACGGTTATCAGCAATCCCGAGGGTCCTCGCCCAGAATATCCTTACGCTGCCATGCTTTACGAGTGGGTATAGTCGGTTCTGCGCCATGTTGATGTCATGACGTAACTTACGACCTGTAGCCTCTTATCCCGCTTTCGGGAAACCTCTACCCCAGGAGCTTACAAGCGGTTGGTCGGCCCATGTCTGGATTACGGAGTCACAGCCTCTAACCTTACTCGTATAGCTTTATTCGTGCCTTTGAGGAATGGAGCAGTTCACAGGTGACACAGTCTCGGAACCGGTCTCAAGATCGCATTCCGTCTGTTGACGAGTTTATTCTCATGCGCCGTGCAACCATCGGCGGTGCCATGGTCGAAGGTTCAGGCGTTTCCCACATGCCATCGGCAAAGTGCTGACTGACATGGGACCCTAGCGATGGTTGAATACTCCCTCGACCTGGACCTTCCTGACGAGGTCTTTGAGAACCCTATCATCCGAGCGATGTCCGACGCGACTAATGACCTTATGACTTGGCCTAATGTTAGTGCCCGTTCTCCGATGTGTGCGGCGGTCCCCTAATTCTCTTCTGAATAGGACCTCTGTTCCTTTAACGTGAGATCGTTTTCTTCAGCGGATGTCGTCTGATTCGCGTGGCGTTGGCTAAACGGTGTTTCATCCCCATTCATACAGAAGGAACAGATGGACGGCGATTACCAAAATCTAGTGTTTTGCATCATGCACGAACACAACGTGGGTCTGCAAGCGGCGATCGACGTTCTGACGGAGATGCTCGCGCAGCGCGTCGAAGATTACATCGCGTTGAAGAACCAGCTGCCGTCGTTCGGGACCGAGGTGGACCGCGAGCTGGGGAGATACCTGCACGCGCTTGAGAATTTCGTGCAAGGAACGGTGTTATGGTACTATTTGAGTCCAAGTAAGGCGATTTCCGATATGCTCGTTCTCACATGTGGTTTTCCGGACGCTCATGCACACCTTGTCCCCTTTTTTCACACCTGCAGGGTACTTCCGCGGCGTTGACGTCACAAATCGAGAAAGCCTAGTCGTGCCCTTGTTCGAACCTGGCGCCTTCTGATGTCGAGGATTCGCTAGGTTATATCTTTAATCCGTTGCTCCTTTCTTTTTCCTTCCTGTTCCTTTTTTCCCTTTCTCTTCTCTTCATACTATTTACTTTTTTTCATTCTGTTTCTGTTTCTGTTTCTGTTTCCTTTGACTTTTTGCCTGTATATTTTGTAATGTATGCACACGTATAACATCGATCGTTAGGATCGTTCTTTAGCTAACTTGTTGTTTTAATACGTGGGGGGCGGGTCGTGCCTGTGATCACTCTTAATCCTGTCATCTCAGTAATTTAATGAATCCGTGATGCCCCTCAAACTAGGAACAGAAAGTAACAGCAAAGCTTGTCAGAAAAGAGGGGATGATAGACAGATGATATCATAGATGGATGGTATAACAGGAAACGTCCAAGAAAACACCGATCATGATCAGTCGCGCCGTGCGCGTAAGTACAGTATCCGTGCCCCCGTTCGCGTTTTCTTTTTGGCGACGACGTGCAATCAGCGGGAGAAGTGCTAGTGAGGGGCCGACGACCCGTGGTGGCCGGGTGATGATGCCACACCCGCCAGGTTGCTATTCAGGTAGCAGGTTGTGCGTTCAACATGTATTGGCGACAAACAACACGTCAGGGCCCCCCTTTCCCCCTTCTCCTTCCGTTGTGGGCCGAACAAGTGTTTCGTGCGCGCACGTACTGATACTACTTTGTGGCGCGGCCTACCGCTAACGCCCACGCAGTGTACACATGCGGACACACACACACACTCATATACATGCAACGCAAATATGAGTAGAAACAGGTGGGATATGGAACAATGGGATGAGAATCCCTCGTCGTTCGCGGGTCGGCTTGGAGATGAGAGGTTACCGTCGTCGCACAAGGGCCCCGGGACTCGGGAGAGGGGGGTCCAGAACGCGGAACGCGGAACGCAGAAACGCGGAGCGCTCGCCCGCGGAAGTACATACTTGTTAGACCTGTCTGATCCCGCGTTTCGCAATCACGCTGCCTAGTTGTGTAGTATCAGCATCAGACGTGAGCCAGACTTCGAGTCCCCCTCCAATCTCCCTCCAAACGAAAAACATCCGACCTGCGCCAGCAGCCGGGGTCGAAGAAGACTTATTCTACGTACAACGGTGCCGCATTGAATGATAGTCATGATTGTTAAAAAAAAAAGAAGAAAAAAAAAGAAGAAAGGTCTGATACTACGTTTTAGATCGGGATGTTCGGGGTCCTGGGTGTCATGATGACGAGTTGGCATTAACTTGTACAGTAGGGGAAACACGTTGCGCAAGGTGGCGTTATGTTTTTCTTTTCCTTTTTCCTCTTATTTTTTTCTTATTTTTTTCTTAAATACTAAATTTCGTTCCCTCTCTCTTGGGACGGTTTCATCTATGTATATATGTACATATTCTTCAGGCAGCGTTGCCTGTAATTGGTATCGAATCTAGAAAACGTCTGAATCTCTACACGTCCAACGTCCAACATTTGACGGGTGGTTATCATATCATCAAAGTATTAATACGCCCCTGACTCTCATGTGTGTGTGTGCGTGTGCGCGGAAGGCGCCCATGATGATATGATGATGACATTTGATGCTGATATATGTCCGTGTAGGCGTGTGTGTCACTATGTTGTCCGCATGCTCGACTGGGCGCATCGACTAACCTTTGCATGACGATGGATTTGAGTATGCTTGGTGACAGGCTAAACCCAGACCTGAGTCGCCGCAACGTTTTCCCTCGGACTCGCCTGTCAAGACAACCAAACGATTAAAATATCTGCATACGTCCCTCCTGGCCGGCCGTCATGTCTCTTCGCCTCGTCGGGACACGTGTTCGGTGACGGTGACGGCCACAACCAACCACCCCCTGCCTGTCTGCCCCCGGGCTCTTTTCCCACCTTCACATTCCTTCACTTCCGCCTCTCTATGATCCGCACTCCGGTGGTTCGGTTCTTTGTGCTGCTTCAAGAGCCGCGCGAGACGGATCGGTACTATGCAACGTGGTTTGGTAACGGAGTGACGACTGCATCTGCCGCATCCCCAGCAGGTGATGACCCGGTGACACGAGCAGCGACTCGAGCCTTCTTCGACCCAATCGTTAGGCTCCACCCACATTGTAAAACAGACCCTGTGACACACGACACGCAGTTGACATGCACACAGATACACGTTAGCTTGCTGTAAGTTACGCGTACTTACCGCCGGCGGTCCACGATCGTTTACCGACGACCTTGTTCGCTTCGCGCCTCGTCGCCTCCCCGTACTTATTGATAGCGATCGTCGCCCAGCTCGACCCTTGCCGTGACATGGCATAAAGGGTGGGGAGCCCTTGGGAGAAAAAAGCAAAAAAAGGACGCCGGAGCGTTCTCTACGTAATCGAAGCCCGTGCTGTTGCTGATTCTGCGACATCGGCCTGGGGCAACTCGGCCAGCGACCGTGAGCTGCCGTCGTCGTCGCCGCCGGCTTATTGTTTATCTCGCGTCCATCCACGTCTTTGAGGAGCAACAAGACACGCGTGCGCCGTAACCTTGTCGGTCACGAGCGTAGTATCCGTGGGTGGCGTAACCAAGAAGCTCGGGGTCGAGTGTAAGTGTACGAAACTTTGGCACAAATTCGGGCAAGCGCTATCATAGGCGGATGGGGTTGTCGTCTCCTCGTGTTCTAAGTTTGCGCCCTCGACTTTGGCGTTATGAACTGGTTTTTGATCCGATTCTTATGATGGGCCAAGTTTGGGCATGTGACACGAGTGCCGGATGTGACTACTCGGGAGGAGACCGTTTGTACTTCCATTGCATGGGATCTCTATCTCTGTCTTGCTCGCTCAAAGTGCGCTATGCGGATCCGTCAGGCCAACGTCAGATGAATCTTCGATAGCGTGTTCAAGAAGGGGAACTCGGCGTGGTGAACGAAAAACCAATTCGAGGAGTAAACGGCAGGGGCGGACAACGTGTCTCGAGTTATGGTAAGTCTTCATTTGACTCGTCGCTAAGCGGGGGTGGTGTGACCACAGGGTTGAACCCCATTGTTCGAGGGGAAAAAAAACTGATCATCACACGATCGAATGAGGAAGAGAGAGGGATAGTCGCTGCGATAGGAATGGAGAAGCGGTGTGTTCTGGATTTCTGGTCTGTGGCAACGATGCGAGAATTGCGACGGGAAGCCCTTCCTTGATGCAGGTCGAGACCGCAGTAGCTACGACTTGGTAGGAGGCTTGCGCTGATATCAATAGATGGCGAGGAACGCGGATATTGTTCAACGGTGCGTCTTCAATCATGGCATGAGCCACACAGAGAACGCTTGGATCCTTCTTGAGTGGTCCTTGGACGCCGCCGACTTCGACGACTGTCTTATGACTTGCTGGTCATCCGTGGTGATCGCACTCCGTCGCTCCGTGTGCGCCGTCGTCGAGCAATTCCTCGGAAAGTAGAAGTGGCGCTACCGCGGGGTCTTGTATGAGCTCGGGCCGAGGCTGAGCTTGAAGAGATCATTCGGAGATTTAATATGTGAGGTCGACAAGGCCGCTATAAAAGTCAAGTGCGTGCTAGCTTGTTTTTGGTTTGGTCTCACTTCTGAAGAGTTTGTGATCGTCCGACTAGCAAAATGTTGAACTCTTGTCGTCGAGATGCGTCGGTCGTTTCAATTGACTCAGTGTGTTCGCTTGTATGACCCGAACACGTGATTCGGATCGTCTTAAAAAGGTGGTAAAGGGCTTTTGTTGTTTAGCGAGTCACAATGTCCTCTTCCACCACCAGCAACAAGCGCAACAATTTCTATGGAAAGGGCTCCGTCGTCGTACCCTCCGACGGCGAGGGTGCCGTTCGCAGGCTGGCCATCACCGCAGATAGGCTGGTGACGCGGCCCTTTGATGGCATCGACGTGATACCTGACGTCGTCGCGTACGCAGCCCGCACCTACGGCTCCCGTGAGGCTGTTGGGTGGCGTAACATAGTCGCCGTCCACGAGGAGGAGAAGGAGGTCAAGAAGACAGTCGGTGGTAAGGAGGTCGTCGAGATTAAAAAGTGGAAGTACTTTGAGCTTAGCGATTACGAGTACATCTCGTACCTCGACCTTCAGGAGCGCATCCACGAGCTCGCGCGCGGGCTGTTGCACCATGGTGTTCTCAAGACAGACGTGTTCAACATTTACGCACAGACCAGGTGGGTCTTTGGTCGTGTGCTTGGCTTTCTTGATGCTCATCCGACCATTGTATCGAAGCGTAAATTGGCAGCTCATGTCGCACGCTTGTACGACAATCTCGACACCAGTAGCAACTGCTTACGATACTCTCGGCGAGACTGGTCTCACACACTCACTCAACGAACCTGACTGCGTCGGCGTCTTTACCAATGCCGAACTTCTTCCCATACTGGCACGGGTCGTCAAGAATACCCCAACCATCCGGCTAGTCGTATACGACGGCGAGGCCAAGTCGACGTTGCTTGACCAAATTCGGGACGCCCGCGAGGGAATCGTGGTAATCTCGATTGACGAGCTGCGTGCGGTTGGTCGCGAGCAGTCGCTTGATATCTTGAAGGAGCGCAAGCCCTCGTCTGATGATGTGGCGCTTATCATGTACACAAGTGGCAGTACGGGTGCGCCCAAGGGCGTCGTATTGACGCATGGCAACGTAATCGCCTCTATCGGGGGTGTATTTCATCTTCTCGGGCACCACCTAACCCACGAAGACACGTTCCTCGCGTACTTGCCGTTGGCGCATATCATGGAGTACGTGGTCGAGTTGACGTTGTTTGCGGCGGGGATGAAGACGGGGTATGGTCGGGTCAAGACTCTGACGGACGCATCGGTTCGGAAGTGCAAGGGGGACATTGCCACCCTTCGACCGACCATCCTCGTTGCGGTACCTCAGGTTTGGGAAACGATCCGCAAGGGTATTCTCTCCAAGGTGGACTCGAGCGGAATGATGAAGAAGAACATTTTCAATGGAGCGATGGCGGTTAAGAGGGCCAACGTACCCGTGCTATCTGACATTGCTGATGCTGCAGTGCTGAGCAGCGTGAGAGCGGCCACGGGTGGACGGCTCCGTCTTGCCCTGAATGGTGGCGCGGCGTTGAGCAAGGAGACGCAGGAATTCTTGACTGTGGCATTGGTGACGGTGCTCCAAGGTCTGTTTAAATGTTGTTTAATCTGGTTTACACGTGGAGACTAAGTTTGCACGCTTCAGGCTATGGGATGACAGAATCCTGTGCTATGTGTGCAGTGTTACCGCCTGAGCTGATGCAGTACGGTTCTGTTGGGCTTCCGTCGCCTTGCGTCGAGATCAAGTTGATAGATGTCCCGGATGCGGGGTACAAAGCGACTGATAACCCGCCTCAGGGCGAGGTCTGCATTAGGGGACCTTCGGTAACCAAGGGGTACTACAAGCGGCCTGATTTGAACGACGACGAGACCATCTTTACCAAGGACGGGTGGTTGAGGACCGGAGACGTGGGTCGATGGAATCCAGATGGAACGCTCAGTCTGATTGATCGGTAAGTGTGGTGCGGTGTTTCAAAGCCGCAGACAGCTTCATGATTGTTGCAGGATCAAGAACTTGGTGAAACTCCAAGGTGGCGAGGTATGTCGCGATGATTCTTACGGGAGCTAGGTTCTGATGAATGATGTGCAGTACATTGCGTTGGAAAGCCTGGAGGCGACATACAAGGCGTGCAATCTGGTGTCCAATATTTGTGTGCACGCCTCTGCAGAAGCGAAGCAGCCAATTGCGATCATCATGCCACATGATCACAATCTGCGCCACACGCTTGGGCAGCGATCGTTTCCGGGCGTTGACTCGACCGCGTCCCTTGTTGACTTGTGTCACAACAAGGCTGTTCAGGAGTTGGTTCTGAAGGAGTGCAATGCGGTGGCGAAGAAGAATAACTTCAAGGCGATGGAGATGTTGGAGGCGGTGATTTTGACGTCGGAAGAATGGACGCCTGAGAACGGGTTGGTGACGGCTGCACAAAAGGTGCAACGGACCAAGATTGCCAAACATTTCGAGGAGGAGATCAAGGTGAGCTTGTGCATGTCGATGTCGATGTCGGACGTTCTGACCGACTGGTTTGCACAGACGATTTACAAGAGTCAGTGAGGGCGGCCGATGTGCTTTTATACGTATACCTGTATTTTGTTTTTTCCAGTAATCGTGTACGATCGCTTTCTGTAATTAACCGTGTCTGACTATGAAGGAGGCGATGTGTCTTACGTAATGAGTTATTGGCGGGTGTGGGCAGGTGCCGAAAGGACTGCGGCTGCATCCACAGAGTGGCTTATTGCGACAACCCTCGCTCTCTCTTTCCCTCTCACCACTTCCTCTCCTCCTCCTCCTTCCCCCCCTCTTCCTTGCTTTTCTTATTTTTTTTTTCACGCCCCATTCATGTCGTCTCAAAACCCGGTACGTGGACGTCGGGCGCACTGAGATACGTGTCGGAACTGACTCGAACCGTTTTGGATTTGGATTTGGGATTGTAGATTCGGAGAAAGCTCGTCATAGTCGGTGATGGCAAGTCCTTGTTCTTCTCTTCCCTGTAAACGTGTTGCTCACGCTTGGTTTGGTGTGGTTTTTCGTGCGTGTGTGTTTCTTCGTGTGCCTGGGGTGGGGTGGACGTGATGGCATGACGTACGTCTTTGTTCTTTCGTCTCATTGTCTGGGTCTTCTGGATCGTGGCGGTATCTCTTCCCATCTACTCTGTCCGTCTAACCGCACAGGCGCGTGTGGCAAGACGTCGCTCCTGTGTTCGTTTGCATTGGGCGAGTTTCCCAAGGAATACGTGAGTCTTTTGTCTTGCCTGGTCTTGTCCCTCTTGTTCCTCTCCATTCCTTACCTTTTTTCTTGGTTTCGGTCTCTATGTAATGTACTGACTTGCGCCTGTTTCATGCTTTCTTTGTTCTCTGCGCCCTCGCTCTCTTTACTCGGCGTTTGTGGTTGTGACCGGTTCCGGTACATGATCGAACCGGGTTGGGGCGTGGGACGAACAGCAACCGAGTGAGTTTCGTATATATATGATCGAGGACGGTGATGTTGACCGCGACGTATAGCCATCTTTGAGAATTATGTGGCCGAGATCAGGCTAGATGGGAAGCCTGTACAGTTGGCGCTGTGGGACACTGCGTGCGTATATCTCAGTCTGTGTCGTAATGCGTCGGTTGCTGATGCTGAGGCAGTGGTCAGGAAGAGTACGAGGTACGTCGTGCGGTTGGGTTGTTTGAAATACGAACGACCTGATGAGAACAGCGTCTACGACCACTTTCGTACTCGAAATCACACGTCATCTTGATTGCGTTTGCGATCGACACGCCGGACTCGCTTGAGAACGTCTCTGTCAAGGTCGGTGTGGCACTCTTGTTTTTTTTTTGCTCGTCGTTTCTCACCATCACCTACGCTCTCTCACACGCTCTCTCACACGCACACGCTCAAATTCTCGCCCTACCAGTGGATCGAAGAAGTCCGGAGTATATGTGGCCCGACGATTCCCATCCTCCTTGTGGGTTGCAAAGCCGACCTCCGACCCCCGCCGAACGCGCCCGACATCGGCAACTACGTCTCCCGCGCCCAAGCTGAGCGCATAGCCGGCGAGATCGGTGCGCGTGCATACAAGGAGTGTTCGGCGCTGAAGATCGAGGGGGTGGACGACGTATTTGAGGCGGCGACGCGGGCGAGCATGTTAATGCGCGAGGGTGTGCCTTCGGGTACTGCGGGCGGATATCGGTATCGGGAGCGGGGCAGCGGGGCTGGGGGTGGTGGTGGTGGGAGTAGGAAGAATGGTGCTGGGGAGACAGGCGGGGGTTGGAAGTGTTGTGTTGTTTGTTGATCCAGTACGATAGGATTCATGCCCCCCCTCCTCTCCTTTGTTTCCGTGCCTTGTTTCGTTTTCGTTTTCGTTTGATAGTTGTATGGTTTCGATCTCGGACAGCGCTTTCGTTCATCATTATCATCATCATGACATCACATATGCCCATTTATACACGATACAGAAATCTATCAAGTTACACACTGTCTACTTAGCTGCCGCTGTTACTCTTTACCAGGCGACCCACGCGAGATCCCGAGATCATTGATCCGCCCGGAAGGGATGTCATACAACCATCCGTGGACCGAGAGCGACTTGCCAGCAGCCCACGCCTCGCGGACTGGCGCGGCGTCGCATATGTTGGCGACCTGCTTCTTGACGTTTTCGTGGATAACGCGATCGAGGGCCTGGTCCGCGTCGGTGTCGGCGAGACCGTCGAGAGAGGCGATATGGTCGGTGAGTGGGGCGAGCCAACGGCTGAGCGGAGTTCCGCTGTCTGTGGCGTTGGTGGGGGTGACAGGATCGGTGTCGACACCAGCGGCGGTGGACGTGTCACCGGTGGCGGACCGGGCCTTCCGAGCCAAGGCTGCTTCGAGGCAGACCTTGGAGCCTGCGCAGTCTGTGTGTCCCACGAGAATGACTGTTGGGAACAATTGATAAGCAGATGCGGCAGCGTGTATGCGCGTCAACGTACTGTGTTCAACGCCTGCGATAGCGACGGCGAACGAGAGTACGGCGAGCGCACTGTCGTCGTCTGGATGGAATTGGCTATGTGTAGAGTTGGGGGGAAATAAGGATAAGGCTGATTATATAGAAGAAAGCGCTCACTTTGCGACGTTGCGGTGTACAAAGATATCACCTGGACGAGCGTTGGTGACAGACTCTGGGATGCGCGAGTCTGAGCATCCGATCCAGAGGACCTGTCGTTGTGTATTGTTGGAAACGACAAAAAAAAAGTGTGTGAGAGAGATATTCCGTGCCTTTGGAGACTGTCCTTTTGCTAATTTCCCCAATAAAGTGGGATCAGATTCGTTTATTGCCTTTGCCCATTTGGCATTGCCGTCGAGGAGGGCGGTGTGCGGTGATTTGGGCATCGTCGTGCTCAACGAGCGTCGCACGGAAAGAGTCGATAACAAAAGTCTATACAGGATGATGGTGGTGGGAGAAGAACTTGTCAACTGCCACTACTTCTACTGTCCGTCCTGCGGAATCCCAGCGAAGATACGTAATGTGTCTCGCTGGGCATCCGTATCTCCTTTCAGGGACTGTCCGTACGCTTTCAGCAGTACCATGTATCGCTCCTCTGACAAACAACATTTTTATTAGAAAAACAAGGATATCGGTGGGGGGTTAATGACCCACTCGTGATGTGCTCAAATTCGCCCCGCGTTGATGGGAATCCAGCCACAGGTTTTCCGTTGGTTGCAGGGGGCGTCTTGAGCGTCGCCTTCATGATCGTCGCTCGCGAGTTGTGCAACCTCACAGGCAACCGCTGCTGCCTATTTTCTCATCAGTACAGCAATGGGGAAGCACGGACGACTCACTCCAGTTTGAAAGCAGCGTCGAGGTCGTTCAATTTCTTTTCCAACTCTTCCAGTTTGACCGTCACAGGGTCTTTTTCGGGTTCATCGCCCTCGCCGACCGCCGTCACCTCGATCCCGTTCGCGTCCCCTCCACCGCTGCTGTTCACCGCCGCTGCAGCCTGGACCGTGCCACGCGCCTGGATCACCTTTATCTCCGCTGCCATCCTTGCCTGCGTCTGCTCGATCCCGTCCATGCGCCCCCGGAGTGCAGCCAGCTCCTCTGACCCACTAAACGCATTAGTCGGCACGAGCGCGAGCGCCTGCGACGCTGCTGCGATCTGGTCTGCCATCGCGGAGAACGACGCAGACAGCCGGTGCGGCCACAGCGGCTGTGTCAGCCCCGACAACGACGGCGGTGGGCTGTTGGCGTAGACGTCACCGAAACCCAGGTTTGGACGCTCGAACGAGACGTCGATCGTCGGCGTCGATGAGGCTGGGGCGGATTCAAGCTGCTGACCGTTGGTCGCCATTTTCAGGTTCGAGTGGGAGGAGCGAAAAAAAAAAAAGTCTTGGGAGGGGGCCGAGGGGGGCGATGGGGGCGAGCTATATCCTGCTTGCACGGACGTATATGGGGGAAGACGGATCCACGATCATGAGTATCTTGGCAGTGTTGGCCGCGACCCGGCCCAGCGAATTCTCAAGGATGGGTGAGAACGACTCTCGGCGGGCCCGGGGCATGGCCTAGCGGGGCTACTGTATTTTGAGCGGTGCTACGAACGGCGTCCTCGTCGTCGTTGACTCCGGTGTGAACGACTAACTGGCCAGTCCCAAGGACACCATTGATCAATGCATTCGCACGCTTCCCGGTTGATGCGTTTCCGCCCGAGGCTGGACGCGTCCAGGGTTGCACATCCTTATCTCTCCCTCCTCACACCCAGACTGACTGACAATCGCACACAGATTCATATACACTCGATTTGGGAATCATCGTCCATTCTGGGATACTGTTTCCAGGGCAAAAGACATAGGAAATATATCACCGGCTCAATGGTACACGAGTTGGCGGGAAAGGATCGAAATGGGGAAGAAGTACTCTGACATGACGCGATGATCATACAGTATCATATCATCCCTGTCCTCTCCTCCCCAAATTTCGCCTAATGAACCACATCCACTCTTCTCCGTCGTCCCTGCACAATATAATCAGCGTCCAAGAAGACACGCGCGTGCGTACCCATCATATCTAGCCGCGTCTGCCACATCTCCGCAAGTCCGAGACGGACGGGTGCCACCCCAGTTCTATTAATCTAGTTCTTCGTGTGTGCCACATGCACATAATCATACAAGACTGGCACGTTCCGCACCTGTGCATCGTCCCTTCCGCTCCCGTCCATCGTCTCGCGCAATCACCGACGCCAGTTGTCATGTCATCGCCAAGCCGAGTGTCACAGTCACAGCTGGTGCTGCAACGCCAAAATTCGACGTCCCTCGTGGCCACGTTCCGTCGTTCCTGTGCCTGCGTCCGCGGGGGGTGGGGGTTTGGAGGGAAATGGGTGGTGGTCGGGGACGCCCCCGTCGAGATCTATCATCTGAGACTCGCCACATCAGGTGCCAAGTTGTCCGGGATCGCAGATGCGCTATCTGCTCTCAACTACCTCTCACGTCTTTGGGGTTTCGTCTCGTGTCGTCTCGTGTCGCGGACGCAGAAGACGGGTCGTCGGGCCCCGGCGTGACACTGACACACGGCGGGCGCTCAAGGTTCAAGTAAATGAACAACAACGATGGAGGGCCTCGAGAGACGGGAATGGGCTCCAGGTCTAGTGATGGGAAGTAGACCGACCTGGGGGTCCTCGAGAGAATCGTCGAAGAAGGCGAATGTGTCGCGTTCTTGTGTCGCGTGCCCTCTCCTCCGCCTGACTTTCCCCCGCCCCGCTCTGATACGCCTTCGTCACCGTCATCGCGGTCAACCAACGACATGGTCCCTGGACGCTGTAATCAACATGCCCACTAGTAACCGCGCGATCTCGTGTGTGTGTGCGTGTACTGTCGGATGACACACAGCAGTTTTGTCATCTTTGATGGTTCGAGTTCGTACGCGCAATGTGGTGTCCGTTACCGTCCGGTGGTGAGAGGATCGCTTGGTCTGTTCTGCTTCTTCTATTCTCTGATAACGGAATGACAGGATATGGGTGGGGGTACATGGGTAGTTGTGGGTGCAGTTGTGGGTGTTGGGCCTGTCCCGCCACCGGTCGACAAGTTGTCTTGTTGCATCGACGGTTGACCTAGTGGGCGGCGGGCCCCTCAGAGTAAAATCTCTGCGGGGGTGAGATGAGGACAGAGTGGGTGGAATCAAGGTGTTAAGTTCCCATTCCTTGAGGTGCAACATATATGAAGGATGTGTGCCCTTGTTGGCCTATCGACCATCATCATCACAAAGACCTTCCTCATTACCCTCGTTTCCTTTCTCAGGGATGTGCATGCTGTCACCCATACACAGTACAGATTGACAGCAACAAGGTATGGTAGGTACTAACTTGTCAGGTGGGGCACACAATTGGTTTGCTTGGCCCCTACATTGAGGATTCCCGAGTGAGTACTATATGCTCAACTATATTGCACTGTTTGCACATTGTATAATTTGTATAGTACTGGCCTGTGGGCTGGGCACATTCAAGGTAGCTCGTCTCTACATGGTCTACAGTAGTGGTGATCAATCAGTTGGACACTGAGATGTCTTAAATACTTCCTACAAGTTTTTATGCTCTCACCATGCAACTCTGAGTCCCCCTCTCCTTGAATTTACAAAAATTTGGGAGCAAACATTTTTCTTTTGGCTGCTATTGATCTCTCCTGGGCAAGTAAATCTCAGAATTTGAACTACCTTTGTAACACATACTCTAGACATCATCACATCATGATCTATTGTACAGCATTTTTGCTGTATGTCTTCATACAAACATCTATGATAGTAACTGGTGCACACAAGGCCTGACACATTCCTATGTTTTTTTGTTGTTGCTAAAATCTTTTTCCTTCTTTTTTTTGTTTCATCAACTTTTCTTTCTGAAAACCTTGTTCTGACTGTTATGAGAAGGACTTCATTCAATGGCTGCAAATGTAGTTGGTTATTCAATGAAATAACAAACACATGAAATGCTTTACATACTCATCCGATTCTGAAGAACAACATTCAAGATCATCTCAATCTTTTCATTCTTGGATGCTGCCTCATATTCTTTAAAAACTTCATCCATGGCTGATTTCACCTTTGCAGGTATGTTGGATGTCTTGTACTTTTCAACAGCAGATTGGAGTGCCTGAGGATCTTGTTGATGGAAAAGATAGAAAGAATGCTCCAGAATAAGCAGCATATCTACAAAGGAATGCTATTTTTAACAAGAATCTTTCGAAGAGAAAAGAGAATATACCAATACTAGCTAGGAGAGTCTGCTGCCATGTATCAAGAGTGTTCTATGGTCTTCAATTTGACTTTGATGCAAAGTGAAATGAACAATGAATTTACCATAGTATCAGGATGCAGGATGAGAGATTGACTCAGAGGCATATTGGACTGGATAATGAAATGTTACTACAACACAAAAAGACAATAAGATAAATCCACAAACAATCTCATTGTGAACAATCTGATGATCATGACTCAATTCAAGATAATGAAAGAAAAATGATGAAAGAGATTGACCTTCTGGAAATTAAGATGAGATAGGGTCACAAATTATTATATGGTAAACACTTACAGACTAAGATCAATTAGATTATAGATCAGATATGGGGGTTTATCCACAATAGAAATAAAAAACCTACATCCTGTAGGGAATGAAATAATGTTGTAAGCAAATATGGAATTTATATAATTTATAGTTGAAAAAAGAACTTACAATCTTTAAATCATGCAATAATTTGTAAACAAAACAGTGAATACAAAGCAAATGATATAGTATTCACCTCCTATTAAAAAAGCAAAATATTCATCATTAATAAATAATGATGACCATATTCTGCGAGGTAAAACATACCTTCTACAATGTCTATCAGATTACTGTTACTATGTTGTGAATAGTGAAAAGAACTCACAGCCTGTCATCAATCAAATACAAAAAAATGAATGTGAATTATAATAGATTTTATAATAATGGCAAGCTTACCAGCTAAATAAACAAAAATATAACTAAGTTAAATGAGTGTTGAAAAACATAAACAACATACATTCTATAAATGTGAAATTGAAAAATAATGTAAATGTATTCAATTATTACTATGAAAAATATCATGGATAACTCACATACTGTCATTTTTAAAGTAGAATGAGAACATGGTATGATTACCATGACTATAGTTGGTATCATGCTGAGATACAAACTCACCCACTATTATGTGTACAATGGAATAAGATGAAAATGAGGATGGCATTGTTAGTGTCACCACTCTGTGGTGCATTCCACAATGTACAACTCACTTCCTGTCATTTCCAGAGCAGAATGAAGAATGAGTGGACATGGCATCATCAGCATCACTACTCTCTGGCACATTCCACAATGCACAACTCACTCGCTGTCATTTCCAGAGCAGAATGAAGAATGAGTGGACAATGTTGGCATGATCAGCATCACCACTCTCTGGCACATTCCAAAATGCACAACTCACAAGCTGTCATTTCCAGAGCAAAATGAAGAATGAGTGGACATGGCATCATCAGCATCACCACTCTCTGGCACATTCCACAATGCACAACTCACTGGCTATCATTTCCAGAGCAAAATGAAGGATGAGTGGACATGGCATCATCAGCATCACCACTCTCTGGCACATTCCACAATGCACAACTCACATACTGTCATTTCCAGAGCAGAATGAAGAATGAGTGGACATGACATCATCAGCATCACCACTCTCTGGCACATTCCACAATGCACAACTCACTCCCTGTCATTTGCAGAGCAGAATGAAGAATGAGTGGACATGGCATCATCAGCATCACCACTCTCTGGCACATTCCACAATGCACAACTCACTTGCTGTCATTTGCAGAGCAGAATGAAGAATGAGTGGACATGGCATCATCAGCATCACCACTCTCTGGCACATTCCACAATGCACAACTCACATCCTGTCATTTCCAGAGCAG
>JBBPOR010000364.1:0-24811 GCA_038091555.1 Leccinum sublutescens | reverse complement strand
GTCCCGCCTCTATCCTCGTCGGTTCCCTGAGCCCTGCTACGTCCCGGACCACATCCCCTGCGCACTCTCTCGAAGCTGTCTTGTTGGAACGGAAGCGTCGTCTGGTTTCTGCGGCTGCTGCAGAGCCCGTTGCTGTGGCGCTGTCGGGCACATCTTCCCCTGTTTTGGGTTCTGGCACCGGAACGAACACAAGCAAGAACGCGAGCAGGGTGGCAGCGGCAGCGGCACGACCCCCGGCTATCACCAAAGGCACAAGCAAGTTCAAGAGCAGTTCTCTCGACGGCGGCGAATCGACGACGCGCGTGGTTATTGCGGAAAAGGCTAAGCAAGATACCAGGGGCATGAACAAGGACAGATTCGTATATCGACCAGAGATGGACAAGGATGGTGCGGACAAGGAGGATGATTCTGGGTACTTAGTATGGCATTACCTGCGGGGTGATGGCTGCCCTTTACCTTCAGCTCGCCCGGATTCCCGACGTCATCTGCATGGTACTACGGTCGTCTACTTAGTTGCTCCTCCCCTTGGTTACCTTTTTTCTTCATTAATGACTGATCTTTTTTTTTTTCTTCTTGCCCATGTTTTGTTTGTGTTATGCTGCTGCTGTTTTATGTCGTCTGATATCCCCATATTTCGCCTCGTATTGAACAAGAAGTTCCAATTGATCTAGCATCACGTTCCCCCCACAAATTTTGAGAATACATCAACATAATACGGAGATAAAGAATATGGACTCGTCGTCTGTTGATTAAGTACAATAAGATGTCCCGCCATGCGGCCGGACCAACTTGATTTGCCAGTTTGACCAGACGGAAAGCCATGTCAGTGTGAACGAAGGAATCCGAGCCCGGTCCGTGGACCCGACACTCGACCGTGACTAGTGTGACAGTCACGGGGATCGATCTGAGTTGTTCCTTCCTCCCTCGCCCTCACAGTTCCACAGTTTCTTCAACAATACGCTCAGGCTTAGAATACAGATATGAACTCGAACTCGAACTCACAGACAAACCAGACCGGCGGTTTCGAAAACATCCGAGAGAAATTTGGCCGCTTCAGGATCCTTATTATCGGGCGGGCGAATGCTGGCAAGACGACTATTCTCCGCGCGATCTGTAACACGACCGAAAACCCGGAGGTCTATGATGGAGAGGGGAACAAGGCGCGTGCCTAGTTTGATACATCTGGATGACCGGCCGACTAAACCGTGCGACCAGATTGATTTGACACAGGTCGAGGGATCCATGGGGGTAAGTATCACTTGTAACATACTGAGACTCGGATTTGACACGCATGTTTACAAACATACGCTAGCGCGGCGAGCACAACATCGAGAATGAGTTGATTTTCCGGAGCAATGACCACTTCGTCTTCCATGACTCGCGGGGCTTCGAGGCTGGTTCCGTGCATGAATTCCAACAACTCAAGGACTTCATTGCTGATCGTGCAAATACGACATTTCTCAAGAAGTGCATTCATGCCATCTGGTAACAGCTTGATTAGCGGGGGAATTGGTCATTGACTAGTTGTTACTTCTGTATAGGTACTGTATCCCAATGGATAAATTACATCGGGCAATCCAACGATCCGAGGAAATATTTTTTAATGAGTGTGATACAAAAAATGGTGGGCTCATTTTTGGCAAATTCTTTTCGAGCTCAAAGTTTGGCCAGTGCCTGTTATTGTGTTGTTCACCAAGTTTGATGCATTGCTGCCGGTAGCCATGAATGAACTATCTGGTGATGCTCGAAAGCTGCCCATTCAGGAGAAGGTAGCAAAGGCACACGAGCTTATGGATACAGTTTTCAACAAAGCTAATGTATGGGGTCGTCTCTGTGAATTAAACTATGCACCAAAATATAGTGTTCAAATTGGAGGTATTACACTCTTTTCCAATAAAATGATTGCTCACAGAATTTGCATGCACACAAGGGATGCACAACTCAAATGAAGGATGTAACTTGTTGCTGAAAAACACAGCAGGAGCTCTGAATGAGAAGGCTTTGCAAATGCTATTTGTAACTGCCCAAGAAACAAACATAGCATTGTGCATTAGATATGCAGTTGAAGAGTAAGCATTGCATGTTGAATATTTTGCAAAGGCTAATACAATAATTAGAGTCATACTTGAAATAGACCAGCTGCGTCAATCTGTACTTCCTGTACACAGCATGGACATTCTGCATCCTCAGACACTAGCAATATGGTTTCCACACTTTTGGGTGAGACAACTTGAATACAAATTAGGTCATAGATAAATTTGAATTTGTGCTAATTATTTTCATCCCATTGTGGGAATTATAGACAGTGAGACTGGTTATTCCAGCAAATGTATATAATCTGATTTGCCTTGTATTTTGTTCTGGAAATGACAGGATGTGAGTTGTGCATTATGGAATGTGACAGAGAGTGGTGATACTGATGATGCAATGTCCATTAATTCTCCATTCTGCTCTGGAAATGACAGAAAGTGAGTTGGGCATTGTAGAATGTGGCAGATATTGGTGATACTGATGATGGCATGTCCATTCTGCTCTGAAAATGACAGCTTGTGAGTTGTACATTGTGGAGTGTGGTAGAGTGTGGTGATGATGCCATGTCTATTCTACTCTGGAAATGACAGCTTGTGAGTTGCTCATCGTGGAATGTGGCAGAGAGTGATGAAGCTGATGATTCAAATGTCTATTCATTCTCCATCCTGCTTTGCAAATGACAGAATGTGAGTTGTGGAATGTGGAATGTGGAATGTGGCAGATAGTGGGATACTGATAATGCCATGTCCATTCACTCTCCATTCTGCTCTGGAAATGACAGCCAGTGAGTTGTGCATTGTGAAGTGTGGCAGAGAGTGGTGATGCTGATGATGCCATATCCATTCTGCTCTGGAAATGACAGGATGTGAGTTGTGTATTGTAGAATATGGCAGAGAGTGGTGAAGCTGATGATTTCCATGTCCATTCATTCTCCATTCTGCTCTGTAAATGACAGAATGTGAGTTGTGCATTGTGGAATGTGGCAGAGAGTGGTGATACTGATGACACTATGTCCATTCATTCTGCATTCTGCTCTGCAAATGACAGTCAGTGAGTGGTGCATTGTAGAATGTGACAGAGAGTGGTGATACTGATGATGCTATATCCATTCATTCTCTATTCTGCTCTGGAAATGACAGAATGTGAGTTGTGAATTGCAGAATGTTGTGGAGAGTGGTGATACTGATGATTCCATGTCCATTCATTCTCTATTCTGCTCTGGAAATGACAGTTTGTGAGTTGTGCATTATGGAATCTGGCAGAGAGTGGTGATACTGATGATGCCATATTCATTCCTTCTCTATTCTACTGTGCAAATGACAGCCAGTGAGTTGTGCATTGTGGAATATGCCAGAGAGTAGTGATACTGATGATTTCATGTCCATGCATTCTCCATTCTGCTTTGGAAATGACAGTTTGTGAGTTGTGCATTGTGAAATGTGGCAGATAGTGAGATACTGATGATACCATGTCCATTCTGCTCTGGAAATGACAGGATGTGAGTTGTGCATTGTGGAATATCAGATATTGGTGATATTGATGATCCCATGACCATTCATTCTCCATTCCGCTCTGGAAATAACAGTGGGTGAGTTATGCATTGTGGAATGTGGCAGATAGTGGTGATATTGATGATGCCATATCCATTCATGCTCTATTCTGCTCTGGAAATAACAGAATGTGAGTTGTACATTGTGGAATGTGCCAAAGAGTGGTCATACTAATATTTTCATGTCCATTCCATTCTGGAAATGACAGTTTGTAAGTTGTGCATTGTGAAATGTGGCAGATATTGGTGATACTGATGATGCCATGTCCATTCTGCTTTGGAAATAACAGCTTGTGAGTTGTGCATTGTGGAATGTAGCAGAGAGTAGTGATACTGATGATTCCATGTCCATTCTGCTCTGGAAATGACAGGATGTGAGTTGTGCATTGTGAAATGTGGCAGATATGGGTGATACTAATGATGCCATGTTATTCTGCTCTGAAAATGACAGGATGTGAGTTGTGCATTGTGGAATGGCAGATATTGGTGATATTGATGATGCCATGACCATTCATTCTCCATTCTGCTCTGTAAATAACAGTGGGTGAGTTATGCATTGTGGAATGTGGCAGATAGTGGTGATACTGATGATGTCATATCCATTCATTCTCCATTCTGCTCTGGAAATGACAGGATGTGAGTTGTGTATTGTAGAATATGCCAGAGAGTAGTGATACTAATGATTTCATGTCTATTCATTCTCCATTCTGCTCTGCAAATGACAGTTTGTGAGTTGTGCATTGTGAAATGTGGCAGATATTGGTGATACTGATGATGCCATGTCCATTCTGCTCTGGGAATGACAGGATGTGAGTTGTGCATTGTGAAATGTGGCAGAGAGTAGTGATACTAATGATTCCATGTCCATTCATTCTCCATTTTGCTCTGCAAATAACAGAAAGTGAGTTATGCATTGTGGAATGTGGCAGATAATGGTGATACTGATGATTCCATGTCCATTTATTCTCCATTCTGCTCTGCAAATAACAGACAGTGAGTTGTGCATTGTGGAATGTGGCAGATAGTGGTGACACTGATGATGCCATATCTATTCATTCTCTTTTTTGCTTGGCAAATGACAGGGAGTGAGTTGTGCATAATGGAATGTGCCAGAGAGTGATGAAGTTAATGATTCCATGTTCATTCATTCTCCATTCTGCTCTGGAAATGACAGCGTGTGAGTTGTGCATTGTGGAATGTGGCAAAGAGTGTTGATATTGATCATGCCATGTCTATTCTGCCTTGGAAATGACAGTTTGTAAGTTGTGCATTGTGGAATGTGGCAGAGACTGGTGATACTGATGATGCCATACTCATTCATTCTCGATTCTGCTGTATAAATAACAGTGGGTAAGTTATGCATTGTGGGATGTGGCAGATAGTGGTAATACTAATGATGCCATATCCATTCACTCTCCATTCTGCTCTGAAAATGACAGGATGTGAGTTGTGCATTGTGGAATGTGGCAGACAGTGGTGATATTGATGATGCCATGTCAATTCATTCTGCTCTGCAAATGACAGAAAGTGAGTTATACATTGTGGAATGTGCCAGAGAGTGATGATGCTGAAGCTGATGATTCCATGGCCATTCATTCTCCATTCTGCTCTGGAAATGACAGGAAGTGAGTTTTACAGTATTGAATGTATCAAAGGGCAGTGATACTGACAAAATTATGTCCATTCATTCTCCCTTCTGCTCTGGAAATGAAAGCAAGTGAGTTGTACACTCCACATTCTGGATTATTTTGCAAAGTAGTGATGTCAATTATATTTTTTCTGCCCCCACCATTTACTCCATGATTATTAGTTAGTGAGTTGTGCATCTTGAAACAATTCAAACAGTAGTAATCATGACAATATAATGATGTTTTATTTGTTTACAACAGTCAGTATGTTACATTTTTCCACATCACAATACAACATGTTCAATTTTTGCTGCTCTCTCTTTATTTATAGAAGGTGTGTTGTATCACATTATTAATTCAATACTATCATTGATGTATATTTTCAACTTACTTTTATCCTGATTCATTCAGCTTGTGAGCTTTATATCATTATATCAAATTCAATAATATTCATCATTTCATTCATTACAGAGTGTAAGCTATGTTTTGATATGAAAGTTTTATTTGCAATTTAACAATTCATTTCTGATAATCATAGGATGTACATATTCAATATGATGAAGCATTTATGATACTAATTATCAATATTTTGCATTTCTCACAGATGGTAGGCAGTATATTGTTTGCTTCAATGTAATTCTTACTTTGATTTCTAATTACTGGATAATTACAAGGCTGTAAGTGATGTCTGTTATTTTTGGCAGTATCATTATATTCACTTGATATTGTACTTCAAACATTGTTTTATTACTTGCAGGATGTAAGTTCTTCATTACTATTGTGATGATAATTTAATCAACAATCAAATATGGTAATCTATGTCAATCTTAGTCTGTAAGTGTTTATTGGACAAGTTTAATTTTGACTACATTGCATTTATATATATATAGGAGGTGAATTTATTTTCCTGATATCTTCTACATTTTAATTCAATTTGTTCTTGTGAGATTGTTCACAATCAAACAGTGTGTACATTGATTGCATTTGTGTTTGGTTATAACATTTTATTATTTAGCCCAACCTTCATTTTGTGCAATCTCACATTCTGAAACCTGATAGTGTGGTAAATTCTTCATGAACTTCATTTTATATTCAAATTAAATTAAAAATTATAGCTGAATCTGGGTACATGGAAGAAAATCCTTCAAGCTTCTATTGGTATATATATATATTCCTTTTTTTTTTGACAAAAAACAAACAACAATGTATTGTTTTATTACTTTGCAGATCTACTGCTTATTCTGGAGCATTCTTTCTTTCTTTTCCATCAAAAGGATTCTCAACCTCTTCTATCTGCTGCTGAAAAGTACAAGACATCAAACATACCCAAGAAAGTGAAATCAGCTATGAAGAGAGTTTTTGATCAATATGGCAAAGCATCCAAAGAAGAGAAGATAGAGATGATTATGAATGTCATTCTTTAGAATCGGATGAGTATGTTAAGCATATCTTTGATTTTTTCATATAATAATCCTCTATTCTCAGCAATGTAATGAACTCTTTCCCAGTGGTATGATGGAAGTCAGAAAAATGTGGAGTTGAAGAAGAACAGTAGATGACAAAAGAGCAATAGTTGAAATGGCTAAGAATCTATAGAAGTGTACTCAGTGATGTTGCATCCATGCATATTGGTGTATAAATGAAATTTTGCATGGAAGTGTGGAGCAAAAAACATTGCATTTATGTCACATCTTGTCTACAGATAACTACCCTATTATCATCTGAAACCTGGATCCTACCAAGTCTATGTTTGACTCCACCTCTGAGCAAATTTCAGGAAGATCATAATCTTTTTGCTGTTGTCCACACTTCTTCAGGACATGTGAATTATGATGGAACATGGCTTCATCCTTACCATCAACATCAATCAACAAGATCCTGGAGAGGCAGCTAAGTGGATCTTATGGCAGGAAGAGGACGACCTATGACAAAGCCTGAATGCAATACTAATATTGGACACGCTAAAGCCATGGTATTTTTGGGGGACAGGACACTCACTTAAGGGGTGTAGGCGGAGGTAAAAGTAACAGTAAATGTAAAAGTAAAAGAACAACGCGTAGACACGACCGTATGGTTGCAATGAAAAGAGAATGGCCCTCGTAATTCTGGAACCGCCGAGATCTTCACACCTTTTTTTCCGCAACCGGCTCGAACCCGTCTGCGTCCCTCCTGGTTTCGGACGGGGGCAGCGCAGCGTTGGTAGCAGCACGCGATCCAGCGGCAACAGGCGACCCGGGCGCGGGCTTTCCCCCACGCTCCTTCTCAACCATACGTTGACGCCACGTGCCACCTCCGATCCTCGGTGGTCTCCACTCGTCGGAGTCGCACTGACAGGCGACGGCACCGGACTGCGTGAACGTGCAGGTGCGAGGCCGCCCGTCGTCATGCTTGGCGTCGTCGAAGCGGTCATGGGGGCGGGTGCACCACCGGCAGCACACGACCGCCATCCGTCGGCACGCGGAGCCGCACTGGCAGGAGGACCCATCTTGGCAGTGTGCGCACCTATATTTGCATGTTCCTCCGCCTCTTGCTCCCGCTGCGCCTTCTTGGGCGCTTCCTCCATGGCAGCAGCCCGCTCCATCTCGCGTTGTCGACGCTGCTCCGCCAACCGTTCCTCCTCTTCTCGTTTCTTCGCCGCCTCGGCCTCTTCCGCCGCAAGTCGTTCTGTAATCCGAGGTCGGTCCTACTGCACACACCGACTCATCAACCAGGAAATACTCACCCGCCTCGACTCTCACCCGCTCCTCTTCCTCCCTCCGCGTAGCCTCCTCCTCCTCTTCCTGCAGCCTCCTCACCTCCTCCTTCTTTTCCTCATACGCAGCCCTCCTCTTCTCCTTCTCCTCCAACTTCTTCTCCGCCGCGACCCGTTTTTTCTCATACTCCTCTTTGCGTGCAGCCAACAACGTCTCCCGGTGTGCCTTATACACGGCTTGCATCCGGCTCAACCGCTTCTTAGTCGTTACAGCCTGGTTGTACATCTCACGGCTGTTCTCTACCCGTGCTTTCTGCAGCGCGTCAAAGGTCTCGTGGTCCGTAGCCTGTTGTTCGGCATAGCCCTGCGCGAGCAGCGGGCGCTCTTCTTTGCGATACGCGCGTTCGATATGGTCGATCCGCTTCGCAGCGATCCGCAAACGCTCGTGCATGTCCTTTTTCTCCTTCTCCAGCTGCTCGACTTGGAGACCCATCCGAGTCAGCCTGTCTTTGCTCAAGTCCTCCGTGTCCTAAACCAGGCATCAGCGAGAGAGAGAACGACAATGGAACCGAGACGCACCGCGATCGACACCTTGAGCCCCCCGCGCTTCATCAAGTCCTGAGCGAGCTTCTTGGCCTCTTCCGTCCTGATCGACTCGATCTCCTCTCGCGCGTTCAATCTCCTTCTTTTTGATATCTTCCTTTTCTTTCTGCTCCTCGATCAGCTTCTTGGCGCGCGCCAGCTCTGCACGGTGGGATGCCTCCTCTTTTTCTTTGCGTACGCTCAGCTCTGAGAGGAGCTTCCTGCGGTGTGCGACGAGTGCTTGGCGTAGAGAGAGGGCGCGCCGCTTAGTGTTGGCTGCGGGGACAAGTTCGGCGAACTGGGCGGACTGGCGCGCAGCTTCTTCATCGGGGAAAAGCACTGGTTCGGGGTCGATCACGCGCACAGCGTTGTGGAGCGCCGTTGCAAGGGTGTTCAAGCAGGTGCGCAGGAGCTCGGCCGAGGAGAGCTGGACGGTAGTGTTGTCGTAGGGAGAGGGGCTGCTTGGACCGGAGACGGCGGACTTGTCAAAGTGGGCAAAGGGCTTATCGATAAAGGAGATGGTCTCTGAGGTATGGTGCGGAGTTCGCTGCGGCGTGCAACGTAGGCTTCGATTTGTTCGGGGCCAAAGTTATTGCATGGCTTGAGAAGGTTGAGGAGGTGCTTTGAGGGTACTGTAGACCTGAGAGAGCTGGGACAGGTGGCGGGAGAGGATGGCTTGGGAGAGGATGGGGCGGTAGCCAGCATATGGTGAGTCGGTGGCACAGAATGAGGAGAGGATGGGCGCTGTGGATGCACAGAGGGCGAGGGGGTCGAGCGAATCCTGCCCCAAGTCGTAGAGGGTCTCGACGCGGAAGACGTAATTCGAATGCTGGAAAAGATTAGTGAGGGAGTTTTCGTAAAGAGACGGCGACTTACAGCACATTTGAGGAGATTGGCGCGGGTGGGCGCCTTGGGTAGTCCAAGAAGGGCGGCAAGGCGTGTGCTCTTGGAGCGCCCGTCGTCTTCGTGGCATGCTGCCCGACTGGGTTCCTGGCCTGCGAAACGGACCGCTGATGGAGGTGACGACGGCGGCGGCGTGGTAGAGGGGTTGCTGCTGGTGAGGAACGTCTTGGCGAGCTTGTCATAGTAACTTGCCGTCGTGACTGGGCGGGGCAGTATTTGAGCCATGACGAGGAGGTCGTGGACATCCTCTACGGAGCGGAATGCCTCTTTCCAGAGCTCGAGCTCGACGGAGGTGTTGAGTTGGGCAAAGCGGGTGTCGAGGTGGTGCTGGAGGATGTCCGGGTCCGATTGGTTGATGGAGTGGACCTGGTGGGCATACTTGGCGACGTTGGCGAGGTGAAGACGGTGTCACGCACA
This sequence comes from Leccinum sublutescens, assembly GCA_038091555.1. Lineage (NCBI taxonomy): Eukaryota > Fungi > Basidiomycota > Agaricomycetes > Boletales > Boletaceae > Leccinum > Leccinum sublutescens. The sequence continues at coordinate 15,009 of JBBPOR010000364.1, read as the reverse complement.
GGCGACGGAACTCGACCTTCAAGTTGCGCTGGTGCTTGAGACTAAAGCGACCTGCTGTGCAACTTGATTGAGGAAGTGTCAGGGATTCAAATGGGACAGGACGACAGAGGCACTCGCCTGGTAAATGGCCTCGAGACGGGCAGTGTCTTGAGCCATGGGATGACAAATGCTCTATCGAAAACAGCGCCGAGGAGTATGCTCTCCGGTTTGGCCTCGAGATCGTCGACATCTAGGGTGCTGGGAAGCAAGTACCTTGGCGTCCGAGAGCGAGGAAGCAGTCGATGGGCATTGGGGAATCGGGATGTTCTTGTAACTCTAGCTCGAAATCGCTTCTATTCGTGGGAATACATTTGCCTTTGCGTAATTAGGGGTCTTTGACTACCTATGACCTCAAGCGAAATATTTACCAACTCGACCAGGAACATCATCTCCTCAGTCACTCATATGTTAATCTTCAGGGCAATGAGCGTCGAGCGCAAAACACTCGTCAAGCAGCAGCTCGACTTTTCGTCAATAGACGTCGTATTTGCACCGCTCCTTGACCAGCAATTCAAGAAGATGACCGTTTTCTACGATGAAAACGAAAAGGAGCTCTTTGAAAAACTGCAGGCGCTCGAGGACCTCGTCACTGGGCAGGACACAGTTGCCCACGAAGGAGCACTACATGGACGACTACGCGGATGATGAAGACGAAGACGAGCATAATATACCCAGTGAAGAGGTTCGATTCGAGGACCAAGCTTCCCCGAAATGACGTCGGAGAAAGTCAAGTTCTATCAGCCACCGTCCACGCAACAGGTCGACTGGTGCTCAGCTCGACCTTGTCGATGCTCGGAATGCTTCCTCCGAGCGTTTCCTCCGTTGAAGACGATTGTATAGTCTCTCCTCTTCTAGACCGCGTACCAACACACCAACAAGTCACCGATGGGGCGCATTGCGAGAACATGAAGGACAGTATTGCATCCCTACCATCCGAGACCGTATGGACTACCAGGACCAACTACGCTTGCGACGTTCGTCACTTATTCAAGCGCAGAATCGTTAACCTCTTTGTCTCGTCTCTACAGTCGTATGTAGAAGTGAACTACTCTGGTCTCCGAAAGAGTATGTCCGAGCGCATTCTTCTCAAATCGATGTTCTGACCTGGTTTATAGTACGACGACGTAAACATATAATGAGGTCTTTCCACTTGCTGGGTATCCCCAGCTGACCAAGACTGTAGCTCATAGATGGGTAATGTCGCGCAGTCGCGATACCCTTGCCTTCAGAGTTCCAAGCACAAGCGAATCATCACTGTAATCAACCGTCTTGTTACCCTACATGCTAAATGCGTCACGGGGGAGCACGATCTGGCGATTGATGCTGGAGCAGGAGCGCCACGGCGCAGTGGACACCTTCGATACGACTGGCGGGGGTATACTCGTCTGAGAGGAAGAGACTGGTAACAATCAACATCCCAACCCCGCTCGACGGCTGCAGATTGAAGCGCAGGAGAATTTCCCTCGTGGCTATCATCACTGTGCTCGTCCCTTCTCATGAACATGGAGGTTGTCAGCCCGGAAGCAAACAAGTACTTTGTGATCCTGAACTTAGTACAATTTTGTGGGCATCCGTTTCATGACGCTTGATCCAACGCTATTCAGGCAATCCCGCTCTTCGTATCGTCGACCCTTGTTCCGCTTCTTTTGGTCGTCTTTTAAAGAGTCATTCGTTCGGATGAAAATCCAGTTCCATGTCAACGCCTGATGCGGCCAAGTATGTATGTTGACAAATCTCTGTCCGGGCATGTTGCTGATTAACTACCTGGGCACATACGCTCGGTGATGTTTTCGCCAACATGCTTCTGATCGGTGATTGGACGATCTCTGCTGCTCGAAGGAAGACGAACGTTGATCGAATGCTGATCACGTGCCTGTTGAGCATTGGCCAGTTCGAGGCCGCAAATGGTTCTTTTGGTCTTCAAGTTCGCTTCATGCTGTGGCAGCATGTGGAATAGGTGCGCCTTGATTTTTCTGTTGTTCGAGTGGAAACTGACATATATTTTCAGTAATGACGCTGCACCAGCACTCTTTGAATCCATGTATGTCCGTTAAGTGCTGTCCGACCGCTTTACCTCGACAGTATCTTTTGCTCCGTGCTTGATCGTGCGTCCTCTTACCTGCGTAGAACCACCTCTGACGGTTGTGGCTGATCTCCTCGCCCTAGAACCTCGTCGTGATCGGGCTCATGAACCCGCGACTCGACTGGGCGAGCTAGTCCGCCGTCGCACTCCCCGTGTCGATCTTCTCGATCGTACTGATCTGGCTGCTCCTACTAGAGAACTACCAGCCCCGCGCGTGCGCCGGATGGAGACGGAGAGATACAGATACAGACGATCATGCCTACGAGGGAAGAATTCACGCTCCAGCAATGGTGGGTGAGCGTGGTGTGTCTGGCCACGATTGTGTTGTGGTGCGTCGAGCGCCAGATCGAGCCTAAGATTGGGGATATGGGGATTATTGCCATCATTCAGATCCCTGTGTTCGTTGCGACGGGGGTCTAGAAAAGATGTCTTGATGGGGGATGTCGTACTGACGCTAACCATGGTTCGCTTTAGAATGACTTTGAACAGTTTGCATGGACGATCGTGTTCTTGACCATTCCGCTCGGGAACGACATCAAATCGAGCGGGTTGATTGGATGGTGTAATTCATTGCATGCTCGAAGGACAGCGTTGTACATCCTTGTTCTTTCCGTTGTCGTTGTCGTACTTTTTTTCCCTTTATGTAACTCCGTCTCTCTCTCTCTCTCTTGTCAACACAACAGCGATGATCCAACAATTTTGCACACCTCACAACTTCCCGTCCTCGTCCTCGGCAGAGCCAGCACGCTCCTCATCGTCATGTGCGTATAAAGCACACGTTTCCGCGGCCCGAGTCTTGTAATTCCCACGGCCACAGCTCGTCAACACCAGTGTTACCTCGATCTGCAAGATAAGGTCGTCAAACAGGTGATGTGACCGTCTTCTCACATTGACGGCATTCTGATCATCCATGACGCCTATCGACGACGTATAAGATCGACCATGACACCCTAAAGTCAGCTTGGCCGGTCAGACTGTTTTCCTTCGACTTTAGACTCTAGAGCTGATTGGTGAAGAGATATACGATGAATTCGACTTCGAGGCTGCTAACGGAACGATATCCTCTTTCGTTCCATCCGAGCACGCTAATACCCCAAAGTCCATCGTGACTGAAACGTTTGCCAACATCACACCTCAGATTACCGACATGGTGGCCCGGATCAGTCCAGTCCTCCGCCCACTCAACACCCGTGGTCTGAACTTCTTGCGGTCCAGGAGCACTCCTCCGGGTCCCCGTGGCGACAGATCACATCTCAGTTTTCTACATCTGTTCAAGCAACTCAATCCAATCTATCCACAGGATCCATCGCCGATATCCCATCCGTGCCGCCCATCGCCGTCGGCATCAAGTGATCATCGCCACCGCCAGCGACGGACCCAGAGCTAAGCCAGACGTGCGCACGCCGAGAGAATTTGGCGTCTCTTGCTGATCCGAGCACGCCCCCTCGGTCTAGGACATCGCCTATGAGGAAGCATCGTGCCAGCAGTTCTGGTCCCGCCTCTACGCCCGTCGGTTCCCTGAGCCCTGCTACGTCCCGGACCGCATCCCCTGCGCACTCTCTCGCAGCTGCTAGTTGCTGCGGCTGCTGTAGGGCCCGTTGCTGTAGCGCTGTCGGGCATATCTTCCCCGGTCTCTCTGGTCCTGGGCACGGGAAGGAACGCAAGCGGGACCGCGAGCACGGCGGTACGATCCCCAGCTATCATCAAGGGTCCAAGCAAGTTCAAGAGCAGTCCTCTCGGGGGCGGCGAACCGACGACGCGCGTGGTCATTGCGGAAAAGGTTAAGCAAGATACCAAGGAGCATGAACAAGAACAGATTCGTGTATCGACCGATGAGATGGACAAGGACGGTGCGGACCAGAAGGAGGATGATTCTGGTTACTTATGACATCAGCTGCGGGGTGATGGCTGCCTGCCCTTTAGCTTCATCTCGCCCGGATTCCCGACACCATCTGCATTCTACTACGATCGTCTACCTAGGTTCCTCCCCCCGGTTAGTATCTGTTATTATTATTATTATTATGTTTCTTTTTTTTTCTTGCCCATGTTTTGTTTGTGTTATGCTGCTGCTGTTTTATGTCTAGTACCTCCTTATGTCTGATATCCCCATATTTCGCCTCGTAGACAAGAAGTTCAAATTGATCTAGTGTCACGTTCCCCCCACAAAATTTGAGAATATATCAACAAAATACGGAAATCAAGAATATGGACTCGTCGTCCGTTGATCAAGTACAATAACCCGCCATGCGGCCGGGAAGCCATGTCACAAGTACTGTGTGAACGAAGAAATGCGAGTCTGATACCCGACCGTGACTAGTGTGACAGTCACGGGGATCGATCTGAGTCGGCGACTCGGCGTGCACTTGTTCCTTCCTCCTTCGTCCTCACAGTTCCACCGTTTCTTCGACACTACGCTCAGGCTTAGAATCCAGATATGGACTCGGACTCGATCTCAGAGGAAAACCAGACCGGCGGCCCGGGTATCGAAAACATCCGAGAGAAATTCGGCCGCTTCAGGATCCTTATCGTTGGGCGGGCGAACGCTGGCAAGACGACCATTCTCCGCGCGATCTGTAACACGACCGAAAACCCGCAGGTCTATGATGGAGAGGGGAACAAGGTGCGTGCCTAGTTTGATACATCTAGATGACTGGCCGACGAAACCGTGCGACCAGATTGATTTGACACAGGTCGAGGGATCCATGGGTGTGAGTATCACTGCAATGCAACATACTGGGACTCGGACTTGACCCGCGTATTCAAAAATACATGTTAGCGCGGCGAGCACAACATCGAGAATGAGTTGATTTTCCGGAGCAATGCCAACTTCGTCTTCCATGACTCGCGGGGCTTCGAGGCTGGTTCCGTGCATGAATTCCAACAACTCAAGGACTTCATTGCTGATCGTGCAAACACGACATTGCTCAAGAAGCGCATTCATGCCATCTGGTAACAGCTTGATTAGTGGGGGAATTGGTCATTGACTACTTGTTACTTTTGTATATAGGTACTGTATTCCAATGGATAAATTGCATCGGGCAATCCAACGATCCGAGGAAATGTTTTTTAATGAGTGTGATACGAAAAATGGTGGGCTCATTTTTGGTAAATTCTTTTCGAGCTCACAGTTTGGCCAGTGCCTGTGATTGTGTTGTTCACCAAGTTTGATGCATTGCTGCCGGTAGCCATGAATGAACTATCTGGTGATGCTCGAAAGCTGCCCATTCAGGAGAAGGTAGCAAAGGCACACGAGCTTATGGATACAGTTTTCAACAAAGCTAATGTATGGGGTCGTCTCTGTGAATTGAACTACGCACCAAAATATAGTGTTCAAATTGGAGGTACTATTTTCTTTTGCAATCAAATGATTGAGCTCACAGAATTTGCATGTGCTCAAGGGATGCACAGCTCAAATGAAGGATGTAACTTGTTGCTGCAAAACACAGCAGGAGCTCTGAATGAGAAGGCTTTGCAAATGCTATTTGTAACTGCCCAAGAAACAAACATATCATTGTGCATTAGATATGCAGTTGAAGAGTAGGCATTGCATGTTGAATATTTTGCAAAGGCTAATACAAGGATCAGTGTCATACTTGAAATAGACAAGCTGCATCAATCAGTACTTCCTGTACACAACATGGACATTCTGGATCCTCAAAAACTAGCAATATGGTTTCCACACTTTTGGGTGAGACAGCTTTAATACAAATTAGGTCATAGATAAATTTGGATTTGTGCTAATCATTTTAATTCCACTGTGGGAATTATAGAAAGTGAGACTGGTTATTCCAGCAAATGGATAAAAATTAATTTGATATTTTGCTCTGGAAATCACAGAATGTGAGTGGTACATTGTGGAATGTAGCAGAGAGTGGTGAAGCTGATGATTCCATATCCATCCATTCTCCATTTTGCTCTGGAAATGACAGCTTGTAAGTTGTGCATTGTGAAATATGGCAGATATTGGTGATACTGATGATGCCATGTCCATTCATTCTCCATTCTGCTCTGGAAATGACAGAATGTGAGTTGTGCATTGTGGAATGTGGAATGTGGCAGAGAGTGGTGAAGCTGATGATTTCATCTCCATCTATTCTGCTCTGGAAATGTGCATTGTGGAATGTGGTGATATTGGTGATACTGATGATGCCATGTCCATTCATTCTCCATTCTGCTCTGGAAATGACAGTCTGTGAGTTGTGGAATATGGAATGTGGCAGAGAGTGGTGATGCTGATGATGCCATGTCTATTCATGCCCCATTCTGCTCTGCAAATGACAGTATGTGAGTTGTGTATTGTAGAATGTGGCAGAGAGTGGTGATGCTGATGATGCCATATCCATTATGCTCTGGAAATGACAGCTAGTAAGTTGTGCATTGTGCAATGTGGCAGATATTGGTGATGCTGATGATGCCATGTCCATTCTGCTCTGGAAATGACAGCTTGTAAGTTGTGCATTGTGGAATATGGCAGATATTAGTGATGCTGATGATGCCATGTCCATTTGCTCTGGAAATGACAGCTTGTAAGTCGTGCATTGTGGAATGTGGCAGATGTTGGTGATGTTGATGATGCCATGTCTATTCATTCTCTATTCTGCTCTGGAAATGACAGTGGGTGAGTTGTGCATTGTGGAATGTGGCAGAGAGTGGTGATGCTGATAATGTTATATCCATTTGTTTTCCATCTGCTCTGCAAATGACAGGATGTGAGTTTTACAGCATTGAATATATCAGAGGGCAGTGATGCTGATAATGCCATGTCCATTCATTCTCCATTCTGCTCTGCAAATGACAGCATGTGAGTTGTACACTGAACATTCTGGATTGTTTTGCAAAGTAGTGATGCTAATTACATTAATTCCATCTCTTCTGCAATCTACTCCATCATTATTAGTTTGTGAGTTGTACATCTTGAAACAATTCAAACAGTACTAACCATGACAATACAATCATGTTCTATTTGCATACAACAGAATGTAAGTTTCATTTTTCCACACCACAATTCAACATGTTCATTTTTTGCTGCTCTCTTTATTTATAGGAGGTGTGTTGTGTACATTATTAATTCATTACCATCATTGATGCATATTTACAACTTTTTTTAATCCTCATTCATTCAGCTTGTGAGTCTACTATTATAAAACAATTCAATAATATTAATCATTTCATTCTATACAGACTGTGAGCTATGTTTTGATATGAAAGTTTTGTTTGCAATTTAACTATTCATTTCTGATAATCATAGGAAGTATATATCCAATATGATGAAGCATTTACCATACTAATTATCAATATTTTGCATTCCTCACAGATGGTAGGCAGTATATTGTTTGCTTTTATGTAATTCTTACTTTGATTCCTAATTACTGGATAATTTCTAGGCTGTAAGTTGTTGTCTATTATTTTTAGCATCATCATTAAATTCACTTGATATTGTACTTTAAACATTGTTTTATCACTTGCAGGATGTAAGTTCTTCATTACTATTGTGATAATAATTTAATATCTAATCAACAATCAAATATCATCATATATGTCAATTCTAGTCTGTAAGTGTTTATTGTACAAATTCAATTTTGACTACATTACTTTTATATTTATAGGAGGTGAATTCATTTTCATGATATTTTATACATTTTAATTCAATTTGTTGTTGTGAGATCATTTTCCCTGAAACAGTATGTGCATTGATTGCATTTTTGTTTGGTTATAACATTTTATCCTTTGGCAGTCCAATATTTTGAATATCAGTGAATCTTCTATTCTGAGGCCTAACAGTATTGTGAATTCTTCATCAATTTCATTTTGTACTACAATCCAACTGAACATAATAGATGAAGATGGGTACATGGAAGCAAATACTTTCAAACACTATTGGTATGATATACATAATTTCTTTTCCAAAAATCTTCAACAAATCAAACAAAATGAATTATTTCATTTCTTTTAGGTATATTGATCATCCTTGAGCATTCTTTTCATTTTTTCCATCAAAAAGATCCTCAACCCCTTCTATCTGCTGCTCAAAAGTACAAGGCATCAAACATACCCAAGAAAGTGAAATCAGCTATGAAGGGAGTTTTTGATCAATATCACAAGGTATCCAAAGAAGAGAAGATAGAGATGATTATGAATGTCATTCTTCAGAATCGGATGAGTATGTTAAGCATATCTTTGATCATTCATATAATAATTCTCTATTCTCAGCAATGTAATGAACTCTTTCTGGTATGGAAGCCAGAAAAATGTGAAGTTGAAGAAGAACAGTAGATGTCAAAAGAGCAAAGAAAAATAGTTGAAATGGCCAAGAATCTATAGTCTAAAGTGTTCTCAGTGATGTTGCATCCATGCATATTGGTGTATAAATGGAATTTTGCATGGAGATGACAGTAAGCATAACTACCCTATCATCATCTGAAACCTTGATCCTACGAAGCCTCTGAGAGCCAAGTGTAAGACACTAGTGCTTCCAATTTCCAAATTTTCAGGAAGATCATATTTTTTTTGCTGCTGTCCACACTTCTTCAGGACATGTAAATTGTGATGGAATACGGACTCCATCAAGATCAATCAACAAGACACTGGAGAGGCGGCCGAGCAGATCCTATGGCAGGAAGAGGACAACCTACAATAAAGCTTGAATGCAACACTATTGGACACTAAAACCATGGTATTTTTTAACGAAAGACAAAGTAAAAGTAAAGGAACAAAACATAGACATGACCGTACGGTGCAACGAAAAGAGAATGCTCGACCCCGCCCACGTCTCAACCCCGGCCCTAATTCTGGAACCGCCGAGATCTCCACACCTTTTTCTCCGCAACCGGCTCGAACCCGTCTGCGTCCCTCCTGGCTTCGGACGGGGGCAGCGCAGCGGTGGTAGCAGCAGGCGACCCAGCGGCAACAGGCGACCCGGGGGCGGGCGCCCCCCCACGCTCCTTCTCGGCCATACGTTGACGCCACGTACCGCCTCCGATCCTCGGTGGTCCCCCACTCGTTGGGGTCGCACTGACAGGTGACGGCGCCGGACTGTGTGAACGCGCAGGTGCGAGGCCGCTCGCCGTCGTGCTTGTCGTCGTCGAAGCGGTCGTAGCGGCAGGTGCACCACCGGCAACACGCGACCGCCACCCATCGGCACGCGGAACCACACTGGCAGGAGGACCCGTCTTCGCAGTGTGCGCACGCAACTTTGCGCGTTCCTCCGCCTCTTGCTCCCGCTGCGCCTTCCTGCGCGCTTCCTCCATTGCAGCAGCCCACTCCGTCTCGCGTTGTCGACGCTGCTCCGCCAACCGTTCCTCCTCTTCTCGTTTCTTCGCCGCCTCGGCCTCTTCCGCCGCAAGTCGTTCTGTAATCCGAGGTCAGTCCCACTGCACACACCGACAACAACCAAGAAACACTCACCCATCTCGATTCTCTCTCGCTCCTCTTCCTCCCTCCGCGTAGCCTCCTCCTCCTCCTCCCGCCGCCTCCTCTCCTCCTCCTTCTTTTCCTCGTATGCAACCCTCCTCTTCTCCTTCTCCTCCTCCAACTTCTTCTCCGCCGCCGCCCGTTTTTTCTCATACTCCTCCTTGCGTGCAGTCAACAATCTCTCCCGATGTGCCTTATACTCGGCCTGCATCCGGCTTAACCGCTTCTTGGTCGTCACAGCCTGGTTGTGCGTCTCAAGGCTGTTCTCCACTCGTGCTTTCTGCAACGCGTCAAAGGTCTCGCGGTCCGTAGCCTGTTGTTCGGCATAGCCCTGCGCGAGCAGCGGGCGCTCTTCTTTGCGGTACGCGCGTTCGATATGGTCGATCCGCTTCGCAGCGATCCGCAAACGCTCGTGCATGTCCTTTTTCTCCTTCTCCAGCTGCTCGACTTGGAGACGCATCAGCCTGTCTTTGCTCAAGTCCTCCATGTCCTAAACCAGGCCCATCAGCGAGAAAGAGAACGGACAATGAAATCAGGACGCACCGCAATCGACACCTTGAGCCCCCCGCGCTTCATCAAGTCCTGAGCGAGCTTCTTGGCCTCTTCCGTCCTGATTGACTCGATCTCCCGTCTCGCGCGTTCGATCTCCTTCTTTTTGATATCTTCCTTTTCTTTCTGCTCCTCGATCAGCTTCTTGGCGCGCGTGAGCTCTGCGCGGCGGGACGCCTCCTCCTTTTCTTTGCGTACGCTCAGCTCCGATAGGAGTTCCCTGCGGCGTGCGACGAGCGCTTTGCGCAGAGAGAGGGCGCGCCGTTCAGCGTTGGCTGCGGCGACAAGTTCGGCGAACTGAGCGGACTGGCGCGCAGCTTCTTCATCGGGGGAGAGCACTGGCTCGGGATCGATCACGCGCACAGCGTTATGGAGCGCTGTTGCCAGGGTGCTCAAGCGGGTACGCAGGAGCTCGGCCGAGGATAGCTGGACGGTAGTGTTGTCGTAGGGCGAGGGGCTGCTCGGACCGGAGACGGCGGACCTGTCCGAGTGGGCAAAGGGCTCGTCGATAAAGGAGATGGTCTCAGTGGCATGGTCTACGCGGATGCGGAGTTCGCCGCGACGTGCGCAGCCCATGACGTAGGCTTCGACTTGTTCGGGGCCAAAGTCGTCGAGGGGCTTGACGAGGTCGAGGAGGGTGCTTACTTTGACGGTGCTGTAGACCTGGGAGAGTTGAGAAAGGAGGCGGGAGAGGAGGGCACGAGATAGGAGGGGGCGGTAGCCAGCATATGGAGAGTCGCTAGCACATAGTGAGGAGAGGATGGGCGCCGTGGATGTGCAGAGAGTGAGGGGGTCGAACGAATCCTCAAGAAGGCCGTAGAGGACCTTGATCTGGGCTGGGGAGAGGCGGAGGACGTCTCTCGAAAGCTGGACAACATAAGTGAGGGAGTGTTGGTAAAGAGACAGTGACTTACAGCGTCTTTGAGGAGACCGGCGCGGGTGGGTGCCTTGGGTAGCCCAAGGAGGGCTGCAAGACGTGTGCTCTTGGAGCGCCCGTCGCCTTCGTCGGTATGCTGCCCGACTGGGACTGCGAGTGCGCTGACGAGAACTTGGCCTGCGAGACGGGACATTTCTTCGTCGGATCTACCGCCGATGGAGGTGACGACGGCATAATAACGACCCCAGGCTGCGGCGTGGTAGAGGGAGTTGCCGCTGGTGAGGAATATCTTTGCGAGCTTGTCATAGTAATTTGCCATCATAGCTGGGCGGGGCGCCTTTTTGGCCATGACGAGGAGGTTGTGGACATCCTCGACGGAACGGAATGCCTCTTGCCAGAGCTCGAGCTCGACGGAGGTATTGAGTTGTGCAAAGCGGGTATCGAGGTGGTGCTGAAGGATGTCCGGGTCCGATAGGTTAATGGAGTGGGCCTGGTGTGAATACTTTGCGACGTTGGCGAGGTGAAGACGGAGTGTCTCGCACAAGCGACGGAACTCGACCTTGCGCTGGTGCTTGAGACAGAAGCGAAAGGCTTGTTGTGCGACTTGCTGTTGGAAGGTCAGGGATCCGGACGAGACGGGAGGGCAGGGGGTTACTTGCCTGGTAAATGGCTTCGAGACGGGCGTTATTCTTGAGTGTCTCGAGCGAGGTGCGGTAACTCTCCCACAGGAACTTGAGCCAGGGTGTGACGAGTGCTCTATCGGTGCGATCCCTGCTCTGATCACCACTGACAGCGCCGAGGAGGATGCTCTCTGGTGTTTCGCTGGCCTCGAGATCGTCGACATCTAGGGCGACTGCGCGGTCAGCCTGCTGCTGGGCGGCGAGCACCTTGGCGTCTGCGAGAGCGAGGAAGCGTTGAATGACGAGCTCGATGGAGGCAACGCTTGAATTTTGAGCGATGTTCTTGTACTGCATGAGACCCTCCTTGGCTGCCCTTCCCTTGCGCATGTCCACACATAGTTCTACGAAGCGAATGAGGATGGGTTCGAGTGAGGCGAGTGGGGTAGCTCGAAATCGCTTGGACGAGAAGACTTCTGCCAGTGACTGAAGTGCAGCGTGAGTCTGACCGACTGATACGAGACCTTCTGCTTGCTTAAGAACAGCCTCTGGTTTTGTGAACGGAGCCATATTGTTGTTGATGGTGTGGATTGATAAAAAAAGAAAATTAAGATTCAATTGAGTGCTATCCGTGCGAATATATTTCCTTTTTTGTTACACCCATCTCTGTACGATCACACTGTTTGCCAGTTTAGACTCTCCGATCGTCGCCTTGTCGTCGTCGAGCGTCTTGTTAGGAAATGTCGTCCCAATCGTGTACACACGCATCGCATTCTCGGGTCGTGACCTGTAAACAGTCAGTTCAGAACACCAAACTATTAGTGTACACGTACGCGTTGATAAACTGTCGAATGTCTCCGACAGTGTGAGTCAGATTCATCCGGCACGGAATCCTACTTTCTGTCAGCACAGTCATCGCACCAGCTATATACCAAGTACCTTGTCCCGTCTGCCAGTCGGATCTGCACCGTCGTAGTCGGTTGAGACTGATCCACCTCGAACAACGTCGTCACTCCCGCCCTCTCTGCACCACCAGTCGGTGCAATGGAGGGTGTGGAGCTCGCCCCCACCGCCACCGGTACAGGCGACCCGAGCCGGTTCCCCGATCCCCCAAACGACCGCTTCTCTGGCACATAGTCCTCGGTCATCCGCTTCGACACGATCACCTCTACTGGCTGTCCTGGCCGCACGTTCAGCACAGACACCGGCGCACGTCTGAAAAAACATTCGTTAGCATCCCTTCCAAGAGACGGCCCCATACTCCCTACCCTGTGTTGATCTCTTCCAGCAGCTGCTCGTTCTCTGGGTCCGCATAGGCGTAGAACTCGCCCCCCTCGATGCTGAACCCATTCCGCCAAAATGTAATGTTGCGCTGAGCAGCCTCTTCTTCAACCTCTAAATAAATGAGAATCAGTTTGGCTCATGAGATTCCGTGGTGCCCACCTTGCTGTGCATCGGGGTCGGGCACAAAAGTGCTCTCCACCTCGTCGCTCCCCAGCGTATTTCCGCTGCCCCTGAACACGCTCGATCGCGGCTGCTCTGCCGACGGTTGAGCCGCACGCGCAGCCGACGTCCTGCAACGCTCATCAGTCGCCGTCCCAAAAAGATCTCAACGCTCGACGCACTCGGCAGCACGCCGCAAGATATCTTGAACCATCCTGGGTCCAGGCAAGTTCCTCCGCGCGTTCGGATTTTGCACATTCAGACCCCCACCCGTGAACCAGTTCTCGCTTTCGCCCGCCCCCGCTTCGTCATCGTCCGCTTCGCGACCCGTCGGAGGACGCGGCGGAACGGCGTTCGAAGAGCCCAGCGACGACAGCGTCGCAAAGAGCCCCGATCTATGTGTGTGTGTATGTCAGTACGTCTCACATGACAGACGAGCGTATGGGCGTCACCCCCGTGTGCCGCGCCCCGCAGATGCGCCACCGCTGCTCAAGTCGTTGATGCGACCGATGCGTGGTGTAGACCCTCTTCCCCACGTCGGTGGTGGTGGATCAGACGCAGGTCCTCCCCCGAGCGTGTTTCCGTGACCGTTACCTGACATGTCTCTGGTTGAGCCATCGAGTCCGTCTTACGCAGTATATCTTCTTTCGGCTAAGACCGAGCTTCACAGCCACGCAACTATTGCGACCAGAAAACAGGAATGGACGAATTTTGGTTGGAGAGCTTGACAACGAGCTGTCCTAGCGTGTGTAATCCTCATGCTTCATGTTAATCCTGACTACTCGTAGCGCTTCTGTGATCGATGCCCTGAAAACCTCACTTGATCATGGTGAACATACCTACTCTCCCAACTCATACAGCCATTTCGTCGTTACGCCGTCGACCCCACTGGCACGAGAGCCAACTGTATGTGAGTGGTAGCTATCTGCTTTATACATCCATTTTACTGTTGTCTAGGTTCACCCTGTCGAGGGAGTTGAAGGACACATAGGAACTACTCGATCTCTACACCGAGTTGACAAATATCTCACAAATCATCTGCAAATTTCCAAGGACCTCGCTTCATCGCTAGCACTGATCGGTGCATAGTTTAGTTTATCCGCTTGTTTCTGCAACCAGCTGTGTAAGGCGACAATTACTGTGAACAGGATACTGCAGAATAAATAAAAAGATTCGCCATCGAGAGAAAAATTCAAACAGCAATAACTTCTCAGTCGATACAATCACTGCCCTACGGTACTGTACAACAATTTTTTGCATAAAACAATGGCAATGATGAGTGGCGGTCACTAGATCCTAGGCTACTAGTACGCAAGTAGTTAGTAACGCTCAAGGCATGGTAGCAACGTTTGCTCACGGATCAAGATCCTCGTGCTTGTTCGCTAACAACAATACGGCTTCTATTCGGACTCATCATGAATGTCATTGTCACTGTCCAGCTCCGAGTCTGTGGTCTCTTCAAGATCAATCTCTTCGAGCATAATCGACTCGGACGACTTGCATGCTCTTCGGAGGAGGCTTTGTAGCGAAGCAAGTTGGTATATAGTCCAATCTCTCCTCTGGAAGATCTCCCTAAATTTGAAGGCTTGCTCAGGGGAGAGGATAGGCATCTGGAAATTCGGTAGAAGCTGTTTGAAGAATTCGGTAAGCACAAGCTTGTGAAATGACGGACAACTCACCAATTTGCACATAGCTTCATTCAAGGCTGCCCTTTGCGCGGCTGTAATAGGACTTCCGTTGGTGGAGCTCTCCGACCACCATCCGGATCCAGGCTGAGAGGGTTGTGGGGAGAGGTAGTGGGAAGTGAGCCCTGGTGCAGGAGGACGAGGGAATGTGGGAGGTATTTCCATAGAATACACTTCCGGAGTCTCCTTCTGTGGCGCCATGGTTTAGTCGTATGTACAAGCTTACAGCAGGGAGAATTGTATTGAATATCAGTGTATAATCTGGCACTTTATACATGACCTGGCACGCAGTGCGAAAATCCCCTA